>JAQSUU010000459.1:1800000-1986283 GCA_038087645.1 Saccharum hybrid cultivar R570 | reverse complement strand
GCAGTTTTTAGCATGTAGCAGTAGTGGAAGAATTGAAATCTGGTAGCAATCTAGAAGTTAAATAAAGCCCAAATTTTAAGAGCTGCAAGATGATTTAGTGAACCCTGATCTCCACCAAATTTTGTGGTATTTAGATTTGTATATTGGGAGATATAAATTTTTCTTTGAAGTGTACAGAATCTGCCAGAAAAGTGACATCTATTGGATGGATCAAGAGTCACCTTGATTGAAAGGTTCTCAAGTTAAAAACATGTTTATAAGTGATTGAGGCACCTAACTTTGGTTTTGAGACAATCTAGAAGCATGACAAGTAAAGAGTACAAGGCCATTTGATTGTGGAGTGTACTTAGCACATATTTGGTACTCGAATTGAAGATCAAGACCAAGCTCAAGATGAAGATGAAGTTTAAGTTCTAGTGACTATTAGAAATCATTTGGTAGAAAGAAAATGACTTAAACAAGTAAAAAGAAAAGGATTTAAAGAAGGATTCATAGTTACTCATCAAATCAAGTCCATTACTTAGATCAATCTATCAAGTTAATTCAAGTAAGTATCAAGAATGGTTTTTTGGAGAGAGGTCACTTCTTCCTAGTGTAGGTGCTTGCCGTCTATGTGTAGGTAAATCAAGTGTGGTGCTTGGAGGGCTAACATGGAAGTGGTGATCCGAGGGATATTTGAGATGCTTAGTTAAAGCAATCAAAAGGGTTAATCAAGAAAAGCAAGCAACACCCAAAAGAGAGCTAGTCATGGCAATTCAAGTGGTACTCAAAATAGTTCTCTCATGCAAGCATTGATCAAAGAATGAAGCAAGTCAACCACATCATGATAGTGCACTTGATCATATTAAGTGGTTCTTGATTCATATGGGTGAAGAATGGACTCTATCTATGATGATTGGTCTTCACCAAGCTATAAATTGGATTTCACATTGCTATTGAGTAATAAATTGGAATCTATGTGACTATCCTCTACTCCAAGATAGCAAAGGTATCATTGTAATGTGCATGATCATTTCATCCCTTACTAGTATGCGGTTAGTGCATATAGTACATGCTTATTAGGATCATGCATGACAAATGAAAATCTTTAAAATTCATAGCCTATCACTATTGCTTGAATGGTTGATTGATCTAGTGGTAGTATGTGAATTTGTTCATGAGCTTGTAAACCCAAGTACTTGATTTAATTTGGATTGCAAACAAGTAACAAGTATAACATTGGCAGTTCAAACCGGACTTGGAAGCTTAGGCAAATCTAGTTAGTTCAAGTTAACTTAGAAGCTCATGATAAGTAACAAGAGTACAAGCACAAGACAACAATACAAATGGATATCTAGTTTTGTTGTTTGAAGTGGTATCTAGACTCAAATATTTCATCATGATTTCACTAGTAGTGTCTAGATCAACTCACAAGTGATATCCTATAAGTGGTACTTATGAAGATAATAAATGTTTAAGAAATGGTTTTTATTAGCAAATCAATCATACACGTGGTATCACATCTCTAGACATGGTATCATTCAAACAGGATGGTGGTTCCATAAGTGATCCTCAATTTTAAGTGATCATCAAATGAGGAATGCATTCCTCACCAACAAGAGATCAAGTTTATCAAATGGATGACCCATGCTATGACATAGGGGAAGGTGTCCCACCAATTGGTATCAAGGTCAAAGATCCTATGTGTGGTATCTCTAGAGCCATACAAGTGGTGTCGTTCCAACATATGTGGTGATGTCCATAAAAAATAAAGATTCAAGAGTCAATCATCTACCCCAATATAAGCCTTTGCATCAATAAGAACCACACCTTTTATGGAAATTGATGACAAAGGGGGAGAGATTGTACAAATATATGAAAGTTTTGAGAGAGATTGAGATTTGGACATGGACAATGGACAAAGAGGGAGCAACATTGAAGAATGTGAGGGGATCAAAATTCTTGGACAAGAGAAGTACACAAGTAGGGGGAGCAAGCTCATGAACTTTTGATTGATTGCATTTGATATGTGCATAATCATGTGCTTGCTTGTATTGCATAAGTTTTAAATTTGATATGCATGCTTGTGTGGTGTATGCTAGTTGTAGAACTTAAATGATGATATGATAACTAGCTTGAATAGGATGATAGTTAGATGCGCCTTGCATGTTTTACAAGAGATACTAGAACCTTGCTTATAATATTGATCTCACAAGGTAACTACTGTTTGTGTTGCAAGTGTTATCTGACTAACCATAGTGCTAAGGATGGTGTTCAAATGGCAACTTCGATTGGTATGATGGTTCAAAGGTTTATTCTATACACCTTAGCATCATTGGTAGTAATTACTCTCCCACAACTCCAATCTATGCATATGTGCGAGCTTCAAACCAAACACTCTAGCACATATGCAGGGGGAGCTAATACTACCAGTTTGGGTTTGTGGTACTTGTCTAAAATCATTTACACATGGTAAAATTGCTTGGGCAAGCAACATGACTCCATTTGAGCTTAATTTCTATATCTTTGTAGAGTTGCATCAATTACCAAAAAGGGAGAGATTGAAAGGTCCTTGTTTGGTTTTGGTAATTGAGTGACAACCTAGGTGGATTAATTTTGTTTAATGTGAGATACAGAGGTGATTAGTCCATATATACATGTGTGAGAGCAACATATGCCATAGAGGTAAAAATGGCTTGGAGATATTGCAAAGCTCACACATGTGATGAAGGAGCTCATTGCATATGAGACATGACATGGAGTCATGTGACTAAGGTGGAGAAGATCAAGACAAGACTTGACTTGATGGACCAGTTGCAAGTGTGAAGGGTAAGTTGAGTGATGACTTGACATTGATGGACCGAGGCAATGGTGAAAATCAAGTGAAGTCAAGATCGATGAACCAATATGGTCACATAATGATATAAAGTGGATCATATCATTGTGATTGGTTGGTGCATGTGTTGCATCACTGATGGAGATCATGAAATGGAATACGCAAGGCAAAGGTATAACCTAGCGCATTTCATTTCACCAGTCATAGGTGTGTATAGAAGTTTATGACTGATTTTAAGATAGATGACCGTACTATCAAGAGGGGTAAACTTGTTTGCATATCGGTCATCTAGTGCCACTTGAGCGAGTGGCGTGGCAAGTTGAGTGGCTAACACCCCTTGGGAAATGTTTTTGAAAAGCTAACACACATGCACAAGTTGGTGAACACTTGGTGGTGTTAGCACATTTGCAAAGGTGAAGAAGTTAGTGAAGAAGAGGTGGTGAAACCGGGCTCAGAGTGCTACCTAGACGGCACCGCCACCCGTAGTCCGGTGGCACCGCCACTGTTGGTATTTATTAACGCACATAGAAAATTTTGCAAGCGCATGGGTACCATTATAGCTTTTACCTAGGAGTATTCCAGAGTATCGTATTTATCCACAGGGAAGCAATGGTTAAAGAAACTGATAATTTACCATCACGTATCTACTAAATTAATACACCAACTAGACTAAAGTGGAGATAAGTGGTAAATGATATGAGTTATGAATAATGACACACACATAAGAGAATTCCATAATAAATCAGTAGTTCCGTTAAGTGGAGAGGACAATGGGTGAGTTCAAGGTTCCTAAATACTTCTCTATTACTTTGGTTCTATAAGTTATAACTAATTCATGGGTAGATATAGCGATCACACAATAACACTTTGGAGCAGCAATACCTTTCCAACTCTCGAGGGGGTGAGAAAGCATAGTTGGGAGAAGGCTACTTAAAGCTCTACGAACATCAATCCTAACGTGGTGGATTCCATAGGCCTAGTCAGAGCTGTCACCTCTGGGGCAACCATAACTATCCATGGGATTGGGCGCAATCTCAGGTAAAATCTAACCTAGACACCATGTCTATGCTAGCGATTACTACTCTAGTCACAATCTATAACTAGGGCACTCGATGCGAGTAGAGATTCCATGCCAAGGTATGATAACTATGCTAACCATGCATACGAAAGGCATAAAAGTAAATAAAGAAGATAAATATATTAAAGCATAAGTCTTGCAAAGGTAAGATACAAAGATATACAGACCTCCGAAGAATTTTACAGAACCTGAGCATAGCTCTATTCTCATCTAGAACTAATCTACTACATTGGAAAGTCTAGCCCTAGTTCTCCTGGTGTTGAGTCTTGATCTGAATGAGAGATGGCCTCCTGGATAGGGTCTGGGCGTCCTTATATAGGGGGAGATGGAGTAGCGGCCAAGGAATTTCCATGTCATCGATCCGTGTCACCTCCCTCAACCACCGTTGGATAAACCGTCCTAAAACTGCCTTAAAATCAACGAAGTAGATTGTAGGAAGGAGTACGAGGCGGCGGAGGGCGAGCGGGCTTCGGGCTGGGCCAGGCAGCCTCTCCCATGGGCCGGCTAGCCCACTACGGTGAAGTCTCGGCCCATGCTTCATCGTGATGTCTTCTGGAACCTTTTAGAGTTGTTTTCATAGTTTTTGCGAATAGAATCACTTGTTGTCGGATGGCCTGTTTGGATTGTATGACAGTGGTCCCGGGACTGTTTTCTAGATAAATCCTCCTGCATACAAATATTCACCAAAGCTCATGGAATTCATTAGTTTAAACCTCTATACCTATGTTTGGTGATGGAATTAAGTATATATGTAGGTTATGTTGATGGTTTATAAATGGTGTTAGTGACCGTCAACAAGTTCCCCCCCACTTAACCTTTGCTAGTCCCTAAGCAAAGCCAAACTTAGTAATGGATCAGACGTTGCTACAATGCTTTCACTGATACATCCGGCCCAGGTGGGGTTGGCCGAGGCCCAATAAATTAAGGTTGCCCGGACCCCAACAGTTCTTATGCACACCCACTCAGGGAAAGACCCAATGTCCCTAAAAGACTAGTCCGATAGGGGAAGGGTGGCTCTCTCTTTTAAGGTGGATTCCTCCTCCCAAGCTAAGCAAGGTGGGATTATTCAGAGGCTCACATGGTCGCTGCCCGACTACAACTAGGCCACTTGGCCTTTTTTTATTGCGTCTTTGCTAGCGGGTAATAGTGGAAGATGTCCTCATCATTCCCACCCCCTTAAACAAGGGCCCAACTATGATACCAAATGATACATCTAGCCCAGGTGGGGTTGGCCGAGGCCCAATAAATTAAGGTTGCCCGGACCCCAATAGTTCTTATGCACACCCACTCAGGGAAAGGCCCAATGTCCCTAAAAGACTAGTCCGATAGGGGAAGGGTGGCTCTCTCTTTTAAGGTGGATTCCTCCTCCCAAGCTAAGCAAGGTGGGATTATTCAGAGGCTCACACGGTTGCCGCCCGACTACAACTAGGCCACTTGGCCTTTTTTTGTTACGTCTTTGCCAGCAGGTAATAGTGGAGGATGTCCTCATCATTCACGCCTCAAAAGTGCACATGCGTTCAATCAAGAATTCTCCTCTGGGTTAGAATAAACCGATATGACTTCTAGACTTACTCATATTACCTTTAACCATGGGGCTTCTTAGCCTTCACTTGGGCCTTGAGCAGTTGAAAGACAGAACGATTAAATCAAGCTCTATTTCTTGAGTTCTTTGTTTCACCTTTGTTCCAGAGTTTTTATAAGTTTTCAAAATAAAAATAAGAGATTCCACTGTATGACACTCTCAAGTCTCTCAATATATGTAGTATTTGTGGATCCTTACCAAGGCAATAAAGATGTTATGCCTTTTCTTCCTACCACTAAGGCTTATGTGGAGTTCATAGGTAGGGAGAAAGCTAGAGCATACTTGCAATGCATATATTATAAAGTCAAACAATGAATCCAAAGAGAGTTAAGTCATACAATCAAATCAAGATGTGTATGTGTGTGTGGATATATGGTGGATATATATGGTGGCTAGTCCTGATTCTACTTTGCTCCTTGAAAACATCTCTCTTTTAAAACTTGAAAACTATTGCGAGAGAATAGGGGCTATATTATTCATCTTTTCTTCTTCTTTTTAGGCGGGCATTTGAGTACCCATTGTTTTCAATATCTTGGACTCTTGTCCATATAATTTTTTTAAACTCTTTTTTTATTTACTTTTTTTGAATAACTTTTACATAGCCCCCTGTCTCTTTTCTGCAACAAAACTTTTGAAAGATAGCAACAAGAAATTGGAGCATTTAATTGGTGGATGGAAAACGCAAACATTTTTGAGTGGATCGAGATGGAAGGCATGTTTTTGCCCTACCCCCAGTGTAGAGGCAGTGCATATGTGGGTGGTGTGTACGTGATCTTGATTTTAAGAGCATGACAAACCTCTCATTAGGGTCAACAAAGCATGACAAAACTCAATGCAATTGCAAACAACATTTAAATGGAAATTTTCCTAGCCTAAATAACATGTATGGCTTTGGTAGGAATTCAAACTTTGTCATATAGGAACTCATCATAGCATTTTTATGTTTTTCAAAAGAAATCTCCAGAACTTTAGTGTCACTTGGAACAAGATAAACATTAGCTTAGACCTTCTCATATCATATCCGTCAATTACCTAGACTTAGATCAAGCATATGCTACCCACGTGTTTCAAGTTCAGAGTAAATCCTTATATCAAAATAATCTTATCCAAAACTCAAGAGAATTCAAGACTAAAAACTAGGTACTTAAAAGGAATAACAATAGAGCAACTATTCCTCATTTCTATTTTAAGAGATTACCTTCAGAGTCCTCTTTTTTACTTATTTAGCTCTTAAAAGAAATTAAAGCAAAGTAGACACACCTTTTATTTTCAATTTTACTAATATAGGGATAAACATTTATTTTATTTTTATATTTAAAGCGAACTAAAGATAACAAAACAAAAGGGAAGAAATACTTTCCCGGATACACGGGGATGTCTTCTCCCCCAAGCTGGTTGTTGTCGTGGTTGTTCAATGAGGTGGCCGAATGTAAAGGTGCTAGAATAGAGCCTAGTAATTTTGATTTTGTTGTTGCTGGAGGCTGGCCATCTCGTGTCCCATGCCTATCTGCCATTATGTATGATGATGTAACATACCTCGGATGGCAGCTTTCCTCTCATGAATGGTTGTGAGCCTATTGTCGATTCAGAACTTCCACTTGTAAAATTTAGGGGATCGACTCCCCCACACTTTACTTGAGGTGTGTTCTTAAGATGTTACCTTTATTATTGGAGCGTGATGACACCATGTGATGAGGGGTAGATGACTTGTGGTGGTCTTCTCTTTCTGCTTGATGTTTTCCTTGCTTGAGCTGTTCTTAAGCATCTTGTCTCACATTTGTCCTTTCTCATTCTTTTGTCATGCCATTTTTTCTTTTGTAGATCTTGTCATTCTATTAGGACCTTCTACTCTACTCATTGTTTCATTCCTACAAAAGATTAGTGGACAACACATAGCCGAAGGGATATACAATTGATAATGAGGGTGGTGTTGTCATAGAGCTAAAGGTCATATTCTATGCTACAGAAAAGTTAGTTTTAACATTTCAATTAGCATAGAACTTTTATCCCGCGTTAATAACATGCCTTTATTGTTCACCATTACTTCTTCTCTTGAGGGTTGATTTTATTTTGTATCTTAAGTTTGATTTTCATGTATGGAAGTTGTAAATACATTCAAACTTATAGAGACATAGTAACAATGAATGGAGGGATTGCAAACCAGCGTGCCAGAGCGACGGGAGCTTGAGCGAAAGAAAAACATCATCAGATCATCTTTAGAAGAGTTGGCCTTCCTCCCCACACTTGAACCTTGCTGTCGCTCAACACTTAAAGTCAAGTGTGTATGTTGAAACATCCTTCAGAGTGTGTTGTAACTCTCATTCTTAAGACATTGTTCATCCTTTGTTCTTAAATCTTAACCTGCAATGGTTTGTGACCAAGAATACCCGAAGGGAACTTGTCCTAGGAACATGTGTTTTTTAGGCATGAGCCTTCATATGCTCATGTTTTTTCTTTTTATTTTTTTCTATTTTTGAACCTTAACATGTCTATATTTTTTTTCTTTTTTATATATTTAGACCTTCATGTGTCCATATTTTTTTTCTTTTCATAACTTAAGACAAGATTATTTATGTAAAATTCAAAAAGTGGTATGGAAATGAAATATAAGATAAATACCGATTTACCTGTTGGTAAGGGCTCATGATTTTTGGTCTGTCGAGCAAGACCTCCCCCTTGCATTAAGCTTTTCTTTGGACTATCTGATCTAGGAGATGAGGATGCAGATAGTTGCATGATCTTCTTTTTTCAACGTTTCTTGATTTTTGATGATTCTTGGTCGAGAAATTGGTATTCATTGGGATGCAAACTCATGTTCCTCCTTAATTATCTTTGTCCTATAATGGCATGGTTGAAAGTCCCTAGTTTGGTTTTGGCTAATTGATGAAACCTAGGACTAACCTTTGTATCTAAGTGGATGATTTAGATAAAGGTGGTCATTGAATATGAGACATGACATTAACTCATGTGACCAAGATGATGAAGGCCAAGATGATGCTTGGCTCGATGGACCGGTTGTGAAGGTGAAGGGCAAGTCGAGGCTTCGAAGCGAAGGACCATGCGATGGTGAAGCTTGAGCAAGACTTGGCGCCGACGGACCGATGCAACAGTGAAGAGCAAGTGAAGTCAAGGTCAATGGATCGAGACGGTCATGCGATGATATGAAGTGGATCATATCTTTTGGAAAAACAAAATGGGCTCAAGGCAAAGGTATAACCATAGGGACATTTTATTTTGCACTCAAGACACCATAGAGGGTGTGAGTGGTTTAGGATCGATAGCCGAACTATTAAGGGGGGAAGTCTTATCGGTTATTCGATGCACAGGTGCCACTAGGTGAATTCATGAAGTGCATTGCATGTAGGGCCTAGTGAGCTAACTGGAAAACCTTTGAAAATGATTATGAAAATGCTAACACACGTGCACAAGGTGGTGATCACTTGTTGGTGTTGGCACATTTACGAAGGCGATGAAGTTTGAGCGGTAGAGAGGGTTTGTGTCTCTCTCTCCCTCCCGCCAAGCTTGCAAGCGCAGGATTCAGGCGTTTTTGAGGACTTGAAATGCCTATTTTCCACTACGCCGGAAGTCGGAAAAGAAACGGAGGCGAACGGAGGTCATAGAGGTGACCGGACGCTGCACCGGACGTGGTCACGGTTTGACCGGACGCGTCCGGTCAGTTCAATGTAGCTGTCAGGCGCGTGGGTGTTAGGGTTTGCAACCGGCGCGTCCGGTCACTCATGGGACCGGCGCGTCCGGTCGGGCACCCAAAAGTGTAGCGCGTGGCGTAAAGCTGATCGGACACGCGGCGCGTCCGGTCACACGCGATCGGACGCGTCCGGTCGTTGAGGGAGCTTACTGTACTCCAATCGGACGCTGGCACTGTCGCGTCCGATCGTTGCGTGGATCGCGTCCGGTCGATGCTTCACGGGCGTGCGGTACTGTGCGATCGGCGCGTCCAGTCGGTTGAGCGGCGCATCCGGTCGTTGCTTTTGACCGTTGGCGTTCAGTGACCGTTGGAGGATCGGACGCAGTTGTGCATGTCCGGTCAGTTTCGACCGGCGCGTCCGGTCATCCCAAAAAATGTCCAGTGAAGGGGTACAACGGCTCTATTCATTTGGGATGCTTATAAATACTTGTTGGCTGGCCCTTGGGGAGGCCTCTTGTGATTTCTAACACTCTTGTGCATCCTTTGAGCTAGAGCTTCTCTCTCCAACTCATCTCTCTTGCTTGATTGCAAATCAAAAGTGAGATTGAGTGTTCCCAAAGTGCATTGCATAGCTTGAGGGCATCTAGTGGCACTTATGGGTGGTTTCGCCGGTGGATTTCTTGTTACTCATGGAGAGTACCGCTCCTAGCTGGCTTAGAGATTGTTGGAGGCGTTGGCAAGAGAAGGAGATTGTTCTTGGCCACCTTCGGTTGATTGTAAGAGGTTCTTGTGCTTTCCTCGGCGGAGCGCCAAAAGCAACTCTAGTGGATTGTGTGTGTCATTGAGTTACCTCACTTGAGAGTGGTGTCTTGTGGTGCCTTGCGGGGCGTGCCTTGAGGGGCAAGTGACTTGAGGGTCACACCGAGGAACCATCTAAGTGTTGGTCGACATAACCGGTGACGTAGCTTGTCGGTGCACAAGTGAACACCGGGTGAACAAAAATATTGTGTCTCTAGTCTCCCGGTGATTGGTCTTCATATTGTGTTGTTGTCAATATTGATTGATTGTATATCATCTTGGTGATTGGCAACATCTTTACTCCACCGTCGGTATAAGATTCACAATCCTCTCTCTCGCATTAACATTTACTAGTTATCTTGTGTAGCTCTAGTGGTAGCCTTTTCTAGTAGTTGTTAGCTTGCTCACTAGTGTAAGTTTAGTGACATAGCACTTGTGTGAACTAGAGATCATAATCTACTAGACTTGTGGATAGGAGGCTTGCATCACAAGCTTTGGCTAAGCAAAACTCGCTTTACGCCATTTATTGTTCTAACAAGTTTGCTTAGTGGTTTTTGTAGAATTTTTATTGGCTATTCACCCCCCTCTAGCCATCTAGGACCTTACAAGTGGTATTAGAGCCGTGGTCACCATTTTAATCAAGGCTTAACATCCTTCGGTGTGAAAAATGGATCAAATTGTGTTCAATCATGTTGGGGGCAAGCCACCGTTCTTTGATGATGTTAGTTCTTTTGCTCATTGGAAGAGAAAAATGATAATGTACCTTGGTTCTATTCATGAGAGAGTATTGCAAGTCACCGAGAATGATTTTGCTATCATTGATCCCGATCATCTCACCGATGAAGATAGAGCAAATAGAACATGTAATAGAATGGCTCTCAATACACTTTACAATGGTATTGACACAAAAGTATTTGAGGGCATCAAGGATTTAGAATTGGCAAATGAAGTATGGACAAGGTTGAGTGAAACATGTGAGGGCACTAAGGTTGTGAAGAGTGCCAAGCTATATGGGCTCAAGAGTGAGTTTGAGAACTTCAAGATGAAAGAAGAAGAAATAATCTTAGAGATGTTTCATAGATTACAAGTCATTGTGAATGATCTCAAGAGCTTAGGGCACAAGACACAAGACCAAGATTTTTGCCATAAGTTCTTGTTGAGCTTACCAAGAAGATTCAAAATATTGATCATGATGTTACAAAGAGATGGGCTTGATGCAATGAAGCCCAATGATTTACTTGGTGAAGTCTTGACATATGACAAGTATGATCAAGATGTCGATGAGAAGGAGAAGAAGGAGGAAGAAAAGAAGAAGAAGACCATGGCATTCAAGGCCATCTCCTCCAAGGGCAAAGCTATCATCATAGAAGAAGAAGACAATAATGAAGGTGAATATTTTGAAATTGATGATGAGGCACTTGCTCTTGTAGTCAAGAAAATGGGTCACATGTTCATTAAGAGAAGAGGCTTCAAAAAGAGAAATGACAATTTCAAGAGCAATGAGCAACAAAGGAAGTGCTTCAATTGTGATAGCACCGAACATCTTCAAGCCGAATGTCCCTATGACAAGAAGAAGAACAACAAGAGGGGCAAGTTTGAGAAGAAAAAGAGAGAAGCCAAGATGACTTTGAAGAAGGGCAAGAATGGAGCCTATGTGGTCACTTGGGAAAGTGATGATGAAGAAGAAGAAGAATCATCATCCAATAAGGCTTTTGCTTCCATTGCTATCAACAAGAATCCCTCACTATTTGGTTCATCCTCTTCATGCTTCATGGCCAAAGAAACTAAGGTATTATATGATGAGAGTGATGATGAAAGTGAAATGGAATATGTTCATGATAGTGATAATGATAATGAAAATGATGATGATGAACCAACTAAAGAACAACTATATGACTTGATGCAACAAACTAGAGACATAGCTATTGCCAAGAACAAGGAGTGTAAGAAGCTTTCAATGAAAGTAGCAATACTTGAGAAAGTTCTTAGTGAGCTTAAGACCACTCATGAGAGTCTAGTGGAAGACCATGAGGATCTTGGTAAGGCTCATTCCAAGCTTGAAAAAGCTCACTCATTGCTACTTGAGCAACAAGCAAAGAAGGAGGTTGTTGTATCATGTGATATAGGTGTTACATGTGATATAATTGATGAATCCTCTTATGAACCTATCATCACGTCAAAGGCTAACCCTTCTTGTAGCTCTTCATCCACCACCACCGACTCTACCTCCACTACTAGTGATGGTTTCACTTGTGATGCCTCACCAATGGTTGAGAATGAGACTCTCAAGAGAGAGGTGGATGAGCTCACTCACGCCCTAGGCAAGGCCTATGGTGGTGAGGCCCGCTTGCTTAAATGCTTAGGTAGCCAAAGGTTCTCTCTTAAGAAAGAGGGATTGGGCTACACCCCCAAGAAAGGCAAGTCGGCCTTTGCAACTCCAAAGCCTAGCTTTGTGAAGGGCAATGGTCGGTTTTGCAAAAGATGCAAGCAAGTTGGGCACCTAGAGCATAATTGCAATAAAAAGAACCGAAGCAAGAAACTTGTTAATGCTATACCTTTTGATTCTTGCTATGTGCTTACCAAGAGTGTGAAGGATGTGCAAGCTAAGTTTATTTGTACACCCATTGTTGGCCCAAAGAAGAATTCTATTTGGGTACCAAAGAGCTTAGTTACTAACCTATAAGGACCCAAGCAAAAATGGGTACCTAAGCTTCATTGATTTACTTGTAGGTCAATTATAAAGCCGGAGGAAGGCATTGGATTATTGATAGTGGGTGCACTCAACACATGACCGGTACATCAAGAATGTTTGACTCAATCAATGACAATGATAGTGGTGTTGATTCTATCACATTTGGCAATAACAAGAAAGGCAAGGTTATTGGCTTGGGCAAGATTGCAATATCAAATGACTTGAGTATCTCCAATGTGTTGCTAGTTGAAAGCTTGGATTTCAATCTTCTATCCATGGCACAAATATGTGATCTTGGTTACAAATGTATCTTTGGGGTTGATGATGTGGAATTCATTAGTATGGATGGTTCAAATGTGGCATTAAAGGGCTTTAGATATGAGAATCTCTACCTAGTTGACTTCAATGCTAGAGAAACTTCTTTGACAACTTGCTTAATCTCCAAATCAAGCATGGGTTGGCTTTGGCATAGAAGGCTTGGTCATGTTGGCATGAAACAATTGAAGAAGCTTACAACTCACAATCTTGTCAATGGTTTAAAAGATGTTGAATTTGAGAAGAATAAGCTTTGTAGTGCATGTCAAGCCGGGAAGCAAGTTGGAAGCTCACATCCAAAGAAGAGTACAATGAGCACATGCAAAGCATTTGATTTGATGCACATGGATCTATTTGGCCCAACAACATACTCAAGCATAGGTGGTAATAAGTATAGTTTTGTCATAGTGGATGACTTCACAAGATTCACATAGGTATTCTTTCTTAGTGACAAAAGTGAAGTGTTTGACATCTTCAAGACATTTCTCACTAGAATTCACAATGAGTTTGAGATTAGAATCAAGAAAGTGAGAAGTGACAATGGAAGTGAGTTCAAGAATACAAGAATTGAAGAACTTTGTGATCACTATGGCATTGGACATCAATTCTCGGCCAAGTACAATCCACAATCAAATGGCCTAGTTGAGAGAAAGAATAGAACATTACTTGATATGGCTATATCAATGCTTCATGAGTATAATGTGAGTCAATCATTTTGGGATGAAGCAATCAATACCGCTTGCTACTACATCAATAGACTATATTGTCATCCATTGCTAGAGAAGACCCCATATGAGCTACTTCATGGAAGAAAGCCTAATATTTCTTACTTTAGGGTGTTTGGTTGTAAATGTTATATCTTGAAGAAGGGCACTAGATTGGGAAAGTTTGACAAGAGATGTGATGAGGGGTTCCTACTTGGTTATTCAACTACAAGCAAAGCTTATAGAGTTTAGAACAACTCAAGTGGCATTCTAGAAGAAGTCCATGATGTGCAATTTGATGAAACCAATGGGTCATAAGATGAAGAAGAGAATCTAGATGATGCTGGTGGAACTCTATTGGTGGAAGCAATGAAGAACATGGACATTGGGTACATTAGAGCAAAGCAAGTAATTGATATTCAAGATGATGATAAAGATCAAGTGCTCAATTCTCCATTCAAGCTAGCTAGTGACTCTCAAGTGCAAGATCATGGTGCTAGTTCATCTCATCAAGATACATCAAGTGATCAACCAAGCTCAAGCAATCAAGTGCAAGTACTCCAACCACAACATGTTGCAAGAGATCACCCCATTGATAGTGTTATTGGTGATATTAGAAGTGGTGTGCAAACAAGATCAAGATTGGCTATGTTTTGTGAGCATGCATCATTTGTGTCAACCACAGAACCAAAGAAAATAGAAGAAGCTTTGAGGGATGCCGATTGGATTATAGCTATGCAAGAAGAACTTAACAATTTCACAAGAAATGATGTTTGGGAATTGGTAGAAAGGCCAAATGACTACAATGTGATTAGAACCAAATGGGTGTTCAAAAACAAGCAAGATCAAGATGGCATTGTGGTGAGAAACAAAGCAAGACTAGTTGCTCAAGGTTACACTCAAGTAGAAGGTCTTGACTATGATGAGACATATGCTCCCGTGGCAAGATTGGAGGCAATAAGAATTCTATTGGCTTATGCTTATGCACACAACATGAAACTATATCCAATGGATGTCAAAAGTGCATTTCTCAATGGGATCATCAATGAGTTAGTCTTTGTTGAGCAACCTCCCGGATTTAAAGATGACAAGAAACCCAACCATGTGTACAAATTGAAGAAGGCTTTATATGGCTTAAAGCAAGCACCTAGAGCATGGTATGAGAGGCTAAGGGATTTTCTTCTCTCTAAGGGATTCAAGATGGGCAAGGTTGATACAACTCTATTCACCAAGAAGATTGGGAATTATCTATTCATAGTGCAAATATATGTTGATGACATCATCTTTGGATCAACCGATCAAGCTTATTGTGAAGAATTTGGTGCTATGATGACCAAAGAGTTTGAAATGTCTATGATTGGTGAACTTAGCTACTTCCTTGGTCTCCAAGTCAAGCAATTGAAGAATGGGACATTTGTGAGTTAAGGAAAATACATAAGGGACATGTTGAAGAAGTTTGGAATGCAAGATGCAAAGCCAATTTCAACTCCAATGGGTACAAATGGCAATTTGGATAGTGATTTTGATGGCAAAATGGTGAATCAAAAGGAATATCGGTCTTTGATTGGAAGTCTACTCTATGTCACCACATCAAGGCCGGATGTCATGTTTAGTGTTTGTATGTGTGCTAGATATCAAGCCTCACCTAGAGAGAGTCATCTCACGGCCGCAAAGAGAATATTGAGGTACTTGAAGCAAACAAGAGATGTTGGACTATGGTATCCCAAGGGGTCAAAGTTTGAATTGATTGGATATTTGGACTCTGACTATGGGGGTTGCAAGATCAATAGAAAGAGCACAAGTGGCACATGTCAATTACTTGGAAGATCACTTGTGTCATGGTCCTCAAAGAAACAAAATAGTGTGGCAATCTCTACCGCCGAAGCCGAATATGTGAGTGCAGGGAGTTGTTGTGCACAATTGCTATGGATGAAATCAACTTTGAAGGATTATGGCCTCAACTTCAAGAATGTGCCATTGCTATGTGATAATGAAAGTGCAATCAAGATGACACAAAACCTGGTTCAACATGGAAGAACAAAGCATATTGACATAAGGCATCATTTTATTGGAGATCATCAACAAAAGGCAGATATTGCCATTGAAAGTGTTGGCACCGATGATCAACTTGCCGATATTCTCACTAAGCCACTTGATGAAAAGAGGTTTTGCAAGCTAAGGAATGAGTTGAACATTCTTGATTTCTCAAACATGAGTTGAATGCACCCCACCCACTTATTGACATGCCTCTCCTTCGACATTGCAAGGTAAAGTTGATTGACATGTCATTCATCCTATGCTAAGGACTTGCTAGAGCATGTAGACAAAATAAGTGGTACGCATGAGCATTCATGATAAATCAAATGAATTTGATGGATATATGTTACCACTATTGCTTCTATGCTTATTTTGATCTAGTGGTGACATATGACATGTTTGTGAGCTTGTAAACCTAGTGTTGAATCTAGAAGATTTGCTATACGTGTTTAATTCAACATAGGCAAGATAACCCTTATTATGAGGTGTGAAGAAGCTTGTCTTTGGTTCAAATCGAATTAAATATCTTTGGCAAGTGTTCTAGGTTGAACCAAATTAGATCAATTCTAACCTACTCCATCAAACATTGTCTTTCTCTCCACAATTTGATCCCATTTTTGGGTAAGTTGTTGACAAAGGGGGAGAGAAAAAGATGATTCAACATGATAAAGGGGTAAATAAAATTTTGATGCACACAAGTAGGGGGAGCAAGCTCATAAACAAAGTTGTTGCATTTGTTTGTGCATTCTCATATGACTTGCTCATTGCACATGTATTTAAATTCAATATACATGCTTGTGTGGTGCAATGCTAGTATAGAACTTGAATGATGAAATGATCTACATGTAATGTTGATCTCATGGGATTTTTGAGTTGTGATGGATGTCTAGTTACTTCATGATGCTAAGGATGGTGTAAAAGGCAACTCCGATTGGTATCACGCTTCAAAGTTCTATTTCTTACACCTTAGCATCATTTTGGTAGAATTACCTCTCAACACTTCTATCCATGCATATGTGCAAAGCTTTCAATCCAAACTCTATGCACATATGTAGGGAGAGCTAATGCTACCAAAACCGAGCTTGTGATAATTGTCCAAACTTTACTTATGAGCAAAATGATTGGACAAGTATGACAAGTTCAAAACTTTTATTATCAAAATCATCTTTGTGAGGGTTGTCATCAATTACCAAAAAGGGGGAGATTGAAAGTCCCTAGTTTGGTTTTGGCTAATTGATGAAACCTAGGACTAACCTTTGTATCTAAGTGGATGATTTAGATAAAGGTGGTCATTGAATATGAGACATGACATTAACTCATGTGACCAAGATGATGAAGGCCAAGATGATGCTTGGCTCGATGGACCGGTTGTGAAGGTGAAGGGCAAGTCAAGGCTTTGAAGCGAAGGACCATGCGATGGTGAAGCTTGAGCAAGACTTGGTGCCGACAGACCGATGCAACAGTGAAGAGCAAGTGAAGTCAAGGTCGATGGATCGAGACGGTCATGTGATGATATGAAGTGGATCATATCTTTTGGAAAAACAAAATAGGCTCAAGGCAAAGGTATAACCATAGGGCCATTTTGTTTTGCACTCAAGACACCATAGAGGGTGTGAGTGGTTTAGGATTGATAGCTAAACTATTAAGAGGGGAAGTCTTATCGGTTATTCGAGGCACGGGTGCCACTAGGTGAATTCATGAAGTGCATTGCATTTAGGGCCTAGTGAGCTAACTGGAAAACCTTTGAAAATGATTATGAAAATGCTAACACACGTGCACAAGGTGGTGATCACTTGTTGGTGTTGGCACATTTACGAAGGCGATGAAGTTTGAGCGGTAGAGAGGGTTTGAGTCTCTCTCTCCCTCCCGCCGAGCTTGCGAGCGCAGGATTCAGGCGTTTTTGAGGACTTGAAATGCCTATTTTCCACTACGCCGGAAGTCGGAAAAGAAACGGAGGTGAACGGAGGTCACAGAGGTCATGGACGGGCGCACGAGCTCCAGCGAGCGGAGGCGATCATGGTGCGCATGTGGAGGAGGGGAAGGTGATGGTGGAAAGGTGGGACCGACAGGAGCCGCGGCGGCGGGCTCACCGGCGGGGGAGGAGACGGCCAATCCGGCCGCTTACCTTGCCGAGGTGCTCGTCCAATGACTCGACGAGGTCGGTCAGGAAGAGGGGAATGCTAGGGCGGGCGAAATTTGGTAGAGGAGCCGCGGTGGCGAGGTGAGGTGCGGCAATGGCGCGGCGGCGGCTCGGCGTGCTGCGGCGCTGGCGAGGCACGCGAGAGCGAGCGGGAGCGGAGTGAGGCGAGTGAGCGGGAGCAGGCGAGTTCGGGCGGGGTAAGCGCGAGGCTGCGGGGGCCACAGGGGCGCGTGTCGCGCGATGTCGCCGCCGCTCGGCCACGCGGCGGTCGAGCTGTGCCGCGGTGCCACGGCGTCGCGCGTGGGCGCGCGTGCGGGAGGAAGCCGGCGCGGGGCACGGGCTGGGCTGCCTGTGCTGCTGGGCCGAAAGGGAGGCCGCGGCCCACTAAAGCAAAAAATCGATTTTTCTTTTATAAATAAAAATTTCAGATTTCCTTATTTGTTTCAAATTTGAATTTGAAGATGAAAAAGAGGTTTTCAGAACTTTTGCCCAAAATAAAAGTTGTTCAAAATTTAATTCTCTACTACTTTCATGTAGGGCACTTTTCAAAATTCTTAATATATTTTGAATTTAGGATTTAAAGCTAAATTGTTAATCAAAAATTTATTTGTTTAGAATATTTTTAAAACAAACTTTGAGAAAAACTTGAATTCAAGAATTGCTCCAAAAATCATGTTAATTTATTCTAGATTATTTAAAATTGCTAATACCCAAAAGTATACTACCTTTTTGGCACTTACATCAAAGTTAGGGTTCTAATTATTTGCTTTTCAAGTTTAAATTTAAAAGAGCTATATTTCATGCAATGCTAGTCATGAAATGATGCTGAATGCTTTATGCTTTGAAATGCTAATGCATGCTTAACACCCAGGGTGTTACAGCCCTCCCCCCTTATAAGAATCTCGTCCCGAGATTTCGAGTTACGAACCATTTATCCGTAAAAATCTTTATACGCGGTTTGAAGATATTCTCCCATTTCCCATGAAGCATCACTCTTATCATGATGGCTCCACTAAATCTTGTAGGTTGTTACCACTCTATTCCGAGTGACTCGGTCCTTAGTATCCAGGACTTGAACCGGTTGTTCACGATATTCCAAGTCCGCCTTGATCCGAATACCCTGCGGTTCTATTCTCTCTTCCGGAACACGCAGACATTTCTTCAACTGGGATACGTGAAAGACGAGAAAGATCGAACTCATCCCTTCTGGCAATCGCAACTTGTACGCCACGGGACCCTTTTTCTCTATGATCTGGTATGGTCCGATATATCTAGCAGACAGTTTCTGCTTGATTCCAAACCGTTTCTTCTTCATAGGGGTAACCTTCAAATAGACATAGTCACCCACTTGGAAATCTAATGGTCTCCTTCTCTTGTCTGCATAACTCTTCTGACGGGACTGTGCAGCTTGCATGTTTTGCCGGATAATATGGACCTTCTTCTCTGCCTCATTTACAAAATCAATTCCATAAAACCTTCTTTCTCTAGGCTCTACCCAATTTAACGGTGTCCTGCACTTCCTGCCATATAAAGCTTCAAAAGGTGCCATTTTGATACTCTCTTGGTAACTGTTGTTGTAATCGAATTCTGCCAACGGTAACCAGGATTCCCATGAGCCTCTGGATGATAGTACACAAGCTCTAAGCATATCTTCAAGTACATCATTAACTCGTTCTGTCTGCCCATCTGTCTGTGGATGGTAAGCCGTACTACGAATCAAACTAGTACCCAAACCTTTATGAAGATGTTCCCAAAAATGAGAGGTAAACTGTGAACCACGATCAGACACGATCGTTTTTGGTATACCATGTAATCGGACAATCTCAGCAATGTACTTTTCTGCATATTGAGGTGGTCGGAATGTTGTCTTAACTGGTAGAAAGTGAGCTGTCTTGGTGAGACGATCTACTATTACCCAAATAGAATCATGTCCCTTCTGTGTGGTGGGAAGACCAGTGATGAAATCCATACTTATATCATCCCATTTCCAATCGGGTACAGACAAGGGTTGCAGAAGTCCTGTAGGTTTGTGAAGAGCTTTAACTCTACAACACATGTCGCAACGAGCAACGTATGCTGCAATTTCTTTTTTCATCTTAGTCCACCAATAACGGGGTCACAAATCTTGGTACATCTTACTACTTTCGGGGTGAATAGATAGCTTGGAATGATGGGTCTCATTCATCAACTTGTTCTTAAGCTCTCTATCCTTAGGTACCACCAGACGATCCTTAAACCATAACACTCCTTGGTCATCCAATCGAAAGTGTTTGGTGGGTTCCCTCTTCATCTTCTCCTTGATATGAAAGATTCCCTTATCTGTCTTCTGACCTTCAATGATCTGGTTTTCCAGAGTACAACTGATCTGAATATTATGCAACACAGCAGGATGTAACAATTTGAACCCTTCTTCAAACAATGGTTGCACATCAATAGCATGTGATTTTCTGCTCAGTGCATCTGCTACTACATTAGCCTTCCCAGGATGATAATGCACGTTTAGATTATAGTCCTTTATCAGCTCTAACCATCTTCTCTGTCGCATGTTCAACTCAGATTGGGTAAAAATATATTTGAGACTCTTATGATCTGTAAAGAGATTACACACATTACCCAGCAGGTAGTGTCTCCAAATCTTTAGAGCATGCACTACTGCTGCAAGCTCCAAATCATGTGTAGGATAGTTAACTTCATGTTTCCTCAATTGACGTGAGGCATAGGCAATGACCCTTCCATTTTGCATTAGTACACATCCTAACCCATTCTTAGATGCGTCACAGAACACATCAAATGACTTTTCTATATCCGGTTGGGCCAGAACAGGAGCAGTGGTCAACAACTTTTGCAAGGTGCAGAAAGCTGCCTCGCACTCCTCTGTCCATACAAACTTATGATCCTTCTGTAATAGGCTTGTCATTGGTTTGGCAATCTTCGAGAAATCCGGTATGAAGCGATGATAGTAACCGGCTAAACCAAGAAAACTACGAACTTCATGCACTGAGGTTGGTGACTTCCAGTCCATAACCTCTTGCACCTTACTAGGGTCTACGGAAATGCCATTTTTAGACAACACGTGGCCGAGAAAAGGAACTGTCTTAAGCCAGAACTCACACTTGCTGAACTTCGCATACAGTCGATGTTCTCTAAGTCTAGTCAAGACAATCCGGAGGTGCTCTGCGTGATCTTCTTCATTCTCTGAATATATTAGAATGCCATCAATGAACAGAATCACAAACTTGTCCAACTCTGGCATGAAAACAGAATTCATCAGATACATAAAGTATGCAGGAGCGTTTGTCAATCCGAAGGACATGACAAGGTACTCGTACAAGCCATATCTGGTAGAGAACGCAGTCTTAGGCACATCTTGCGGCCTAATCTTTATCTGATGGTATCCTAATCTCAAATCTATCTTAGAGAACACTTTGGCTTTAGACAATTGGTCAAACAAGATATCAATCCGAGGAAGAGGATACTTGTTTTTAATTGTCACTGCATTCAGTGGTCGATAATCCACGCACATGCGTAAGGAGTTATCCTTCTTCTTTTTCACAAATAGAGCAGGGCATCCCCATTTAGATGAGCTGGGACAAATCAAACCTTTCTTTAGTAAGTCCTGGAGTTGCTTCTTCAATTCGGCTAACTCATTGGGAGGCATCCGATAGGGCCTTCTCGAGATCGGTGTTGTTCCTGGAATTAACTCTATGGCAAACTCAACATTTCAGTCTGGTGGATGTCCAGGTAACTCATCCGGAAACACATCTGGAAACTAACAGACCACTAGAATCTGGGCTAGTAGAGTAGTTTGGACCGCACAAGTCATGCTAGCTAGGTCTACTTTCCGAGGTAGGACCACTCGAAAGGTGCCTTCTCCACTTGGTTTCTTAAGAGAGATACTCCTTCCTCCAATATCGATTACTACCCCCATCTTATTCATCCAGTTCATACCCATGATCACATCCAAAACTAACCCTGGCATGACTATCAGATTAAGCTTATATTGTTGGTTTGATATGTTTAGGGTTACTCCCTGAACTATCTGATTAGTCAACACATCAGCCCCAGCTGAACTAATTTTATATGCACATTCCAATTCGACTATCCTTTGCTCATGCCTCTTAACAAATGCTTGACTTACAAAGGAATGAGATGATCCGGAATCAAACAAGACTACTGCAGGATGATTGTTGATAGAAAACATACCAGCTATTACCGGTTCTCCTTCTGGGATGTCATCCACAGTGGTGTGATGCACACGAGCTTGATACTGCGTCTGCTGTTTCTTAGGGTAGGGACAAAACTTTGCAAAGTGTCCGGGTTGGTTGCAGTTGAAGCACGATCCCTTCACTTGAGCCACAGTTCCAGATGAACTGCCTTGTCCTGTCTTTGGCTAAGGCAATGCCATCTTGAATGGTTTCTGGTTCCTCTGGGGTTGCTGAGCATTCTGATTCTTCCTTTGCGGTGGCCTAAACCTTGCACCAGGGGCAGGCAACCGATAAGCTGGACGGTTGGCCACTGGGGCTCTAGACTGGGACGGACCCAACTCGAAAGCTCTCTTACGGATCTTGGAAGCAGCATAAACATTATTGTTCTTCTCTTGCTTCAGACAGTCACTAACGAAATCATTGAAACTAGTCCTCATATTTGTACCCACATGTTTCATCATCTTGGGATTCAGGCCTCTCTTGAAGCTAGCGATCTTCTTGGCCTCAGTATTCACCATATCAGGAGCATAACGGCTTAGGTTATTGAATGCATGTAGATATTGAGTTATAGCCTTCGTGCCTTGATTCAGTGCTAGGAATTCCCCAAGCTTCATCTCAGTCAGACCAGGTGGAATGTATGTTCCACGGAAGGCTTCGGTGAACTCCCTCCAAGTGATGTGAGCGTGGGGAGGAAAAGTGGTGCGGTGATGTTTCCACCACATTCCTGCCAGACCTTGAAGCTGATGAGCTGCATACTCAGTCTTCAACACTTCAGTCATTCTCAAGACACGGAACTTGTCTTCCATAGTATTAATCCACTCTTCTGCATCCAAGGGTTCTGCGGCTTCCTTTAAGATCAGTGGACGAGTATCCATGAAGTCCTTGAAACTGCTGTATTGATTTGCTTCGTGCCCACCCGGGTTTATCCCCCGACAGGTGTTATCTACGATACTGCGCAACGCAGCTTCCATATTCTGTTGCATGCTCTCCATATTACGTTGGCTTCCAAGAAATTGTGCGAAAAACTGTTCCGCAGTGTAGGGTGGAGGAGGCGGTGGTGGATCACGGTCATCACTAGCAGCTGCACTGCCACCAGCCTCAGCGGCACCATACACGGTACAACGAGTGTTCGACATCTGCATGTTTTAGCAACAGTAATTATTAGGTGATGTTGTAGGAATTGCGACCGAATGAAAAATCATGCCGAACTGAATTTACTAGAGAGAATAATTTCATACAATAAAACAGGGGCAAAATAAGTCATTCCAATTAACACAACATCACTAATTAGATTACTTAAAGCGCACACATCGCGTCCATTACAACCAAGTTGCCAGCATACATACACTGGACTTTTTGGCGTTCGGATACCGCCACAAACACATCCAAGCTTTCCAACATTACATCAAAGCCTTAGTCTTTCTACTCATTATTACATGCCCAACGTGCCAACAAAGCAAAAGATCATGTAGAGGGAACCTAGTAGCTAGCGCAACAACTACTAGCCTACTCATCGTGGTCGCTGTCTAAGTCCGAGACGTTGGCGTCGTCGCCATTAGCAGCATCGTGGTGCTCCCCAACTGGTGCTTCGGGCTCTTCAGGATCTTCGTTTTCGTCCAAATCCATCTCTACCGCACCAGGAGGAACATAGGGGTTGAGTTGATTGTTCAGCCGATGAACCTCCTCATGCAGATTGTCATTATATTCCTCTGCATATGCCAGCTGTTGCTCTAGCTCAAACTGTCTAGCCCTCAACACATTCTCTGCGGACCAGGCTTCATTCCTCTGATGGAGCACATGAGTCAACATGCGCTCAGCGTTCCTGTTGGCGGTAGTCAGTCGCCCAACCTGCTCTCTCAGGGCACGTACATCTCCCTCGAAAGCCACAGTCCTCTGGGTAGCCTGATCTCTCTGACAAGTCAACTGAGCCATCTCTATATTGAGCCTCTCAATCTCGGCGTCGTGATCTCTCTAAAGCTGACGGCGGTCATCACGAGCCTAACCAAGAGCACTAGACACACGTCTCAGGCTACCTTCCACTCCATCAAAGGCCCTCATCACTGCGAACATGGCACTCATAGCGGGGTTGTCACTATTCTGTGCTTCTCCGGTGCTAATCTCCAGAGATCTTCCTCTTGCCTGCTGCCACGAGTCAGTGAAGGGGTTGCCCCTCGGAAAGACTCCAACTATAGCTGCTGCCAACTCCTGAGGAAAGCGATCTATGATATCCCTCAGGATCCCAAAGGCTGCCCTCTCAACGGCTTCTTCAGGGGTCCTACCAGTGGGCTCAAAATGCCAACCGGTCCACTCAGAACCATCACCTCGGGGACAAACTACTGCTTCCACAGTCACCAAAAGTCCTTCCCCCAACCGCTCATTCGACCAAAAGTAGCAGGGCTACATCCCATCAGGATAGCCTACATAGCTGAGTACTCTCCACAAGAGCGTAGGCATCCCAAACTCTCCAAGAAAAGTGTGGCGCTGACGAGTGTGTGGAGCAAGCTGATGACGGGGAGCTCTACCGGTGGACTTGCGGGCTGTCTGCTTGGTACGTGCCATCTGTAACAAAATTTTATTACCGTGGTGAGAACAGATTTTTAAGTTGGCATTTTTATCGAAATGAGATAATCAACTTATAAGGGGAGGAACAATGCCATGAATGAAATGCACAACATGATACATGCATGTTCCGTACGGCCTCACAAACTTAGAAAACTAATAACTACTAACGGAATAAACGGTGGCATACAACGATCTCTTGTAACGTAACTAATACGTACTACTCGAAAGCGTTGTTATGTACCTGCAGAAAGTCACTTCAGCCCAAACCTCACAATATGAAAATATGCAAGAAAGCAGTAAAGTAAGTTACTCGCTCTACACGCATCCCCAGATACGAGTATAACGGTAACAACTACCCGAATCATCGTCCTATTGACGGCATCGTCACCGCATGACGGAAGTCCCTACCATTTGAATACCCTCATACGAACATGCGCATGGCATGTAAGTATTTCGGTATCACATAAGCACTCCCCTAGATCGGCAGTGTATCCGACCATGCTCTCACAACTCTCACTTACCAGGGCGTAGAGGGAATTGATCCATACATTACCACTCAATTGAATGGCACTCATACAATAGCAAGCCGTATGAGCGACGAAATTTAAAATATGATGCAAACCCCCAAGTTAGTACTTAATTAAGCCACCTAGAGTCCTTATTGGGCATAAAGGATATGACCACTGGCACACTCTTAAATTTAAAAGCTTAGTTGAAAACACAGTTTTGTTTTTAAATACCCATGTGAACAGTAACATGCTAAACCATGCTCCGATGCCAGCTGTAACGGATCAACGTAATTATATGAGATTAAGTAAGAAAATCTTCCACCGAGGCGGTTAATTTATCAAACTTAAACCCGTATAACCCGAGATTCCGTGAAATCACGAGGGATTTCAAACCAACCAACATACAACCAAGATCGTACTGATTTAGTAGCCACAATTCACATGATACATAGAGTTCACAATAAAAGTGGAGTACATCGGAGTTCGGAATAAAAGTTATTACAACATAGTTCAAAATAACATAGCGGAAGCAAGTAGTTTTACACACACTTAGTTCAAATACAGTGCCAGTAGATAGTCATGGTCCACAAAAGCATTAGATAAGACGAACAGAGTGACCCTTGCCTAAGGTCCTAGTTGTCGCCCATCGCCGGATACAGACAGTTAGAGCAGTACCCATAGTATATCTGACCATCTGCAACAACAATGGGAACAACGCCCTGAGTACGAGAATGTACTCAGCTAGACTTACCCGTCATAAACCAGAAATAAAGGACACCAAGGATCATGCAAGGCTTTATAGATTGGACGGGCTTGACTCATTTGCGAAAAGCATAAGTTGTTATGAAAGACTATACCAGTACTTTTTGCATCACTTTTAGTATAACCTATTCAAGCTAGGTAAGCACCTATTGCTAAAACCATCACTTGATTCATCATTAACAATCTAGATTACCATATCAGGTTTAGCATTTCCAACATCATTCACTTAACCATCAGTGTTCCATTAATGTTACTACGATGCCATAGCTCGAGTCAAGTGCTCACTAACCGGGAGCGACGGCGATTCGAATCGAATTCCTATCCAGCTAGAGATTTATTCCTCACACAAACCCTGCTTTCCTCCGTCAGGGTCGCGTAGATCACCAATGACACTTTCCAAGAAGCCGCGGGATAACAATCATGGATCGCACTACCCAGGGACCGCCCGACTGCCAGGACGCACCTTGGGCTCACTCTTCGCGTCCCCGTTACACCCCCTTCAACACCAGTCTACCAACCCGAGTTTATCCCGGCTCGAAAAGTGTCACTAGCTTCGCGGTCGAAAGGTACTTTATTCGGCCAGCTAAATGTGAGGCATGCATTCAACATGACAAGAGGGACGAGCAACGATCGGTCCTTAATCAATACAGATGGAATCACTATAGTCCAAAACCCTATAAGTCTCCGCCCGGTCTTCGTTTATCCATCAACACTTGGTTACTTTTTATGATCACAATTACAACTAACCATAACCCGGTATCCACCTATAACTCGCAGGTGACAGGAAATCACCCGACTTCTACCGGTCTAAGCATGGCTAAGCAATTTACTCAATCCTGACCTAACAGGGTGAAAGATAATCCAGTGGCCAAGGTAATAATGCAACAACGGTTTCACTCAACTCCTATAACTTAATGCAAGTATATATATAACTATAGTTCATGTAGTAAGGAACAACTTTTATAAAATAGGAGACTTATAATGCTCCGGGGCTTGCCTCTTTCGAACGAGCTAGGATGGTGGTCGACGCACTCTGGCAGCTCCTCGCCTGACTCTTCCTCCTCGGGCACCTCCTGTGTCTGGGGCTCCTGCTGATCCGTCCAAGCCTACTCCTCCTGTACTACTACCTGCGACTCTTCCTGCGATCCTGTATGATGCAAGTGCATAAGTAAACATGCGAATGATGCATCGGATTGTGGTGGAGTGCTTTGATGACATGAGATGCAGATGAGCACATGGAATGAGCAGTTTGAATATAACTATTTCTTCTACAAGGTAGTCCACGTCATCCAAGAACATGTACCCTAAAACATGCACCTTATTCTTCTATTAGTTAGCCTATCATCTACACATACAAGTGAACCTAAGCTACCAAAGCTTACCAACCTAACTCAACCACAACATCAGCAAGGCATAATGATGCTTGAAAGATACACCAAACATATTTTATTTCTCTTAATTTCTCATAAAGAATAATCTTTTATTCCCTATTTAACTAGGGTTACACAGCAACACCTATTTTTGGTGTAGATAAAAATCTATAAAAATTACAGTAGATTACTCTTACCCTAACTAACCTACTACTAAATTTTCATGATAATTGCCTATGTAAAACTGCCTGTACAAAATAAACAAGTTATAGCCTAAATATGAGCATGAAATTATTTTGTACTAGAAAAAGTATCAAACAACAGATTTCACATTTTTCCTATGTTATTAACAGTAAACTAACACACTACAAAAATTATCACATGTATGTTCTATACAAATTTAGCTTTCTACTGAAAATAACAAAGATTATCAATTAAAAGCATTTGAACTACACTTCAAAAATTTCTCACAGAACATGCTTCACTAATATTTTTCCTAGAAAGTACATCACTAATAAAGATTAAAGCAACAAGAATCACATTTTTCCCTTCATTATTTTATTTACTACATAGTTTCTAAGATATCAGCATTTATAGCAATTAAATAAATTTGCATAGCAAAGTGTCACAAAAATAATATGAGATATTTTTAAACTGTAGATCTATTCAAGAGGAACATTTCAAAATTTGTTTCCTCATTTTTGGAGCTATAAATCTTGAGATACGATTTTTCAAAGCTGTTTCATAATTCTGAGAAAATCAATTTCTTTAAAACCAAAAATTTAACCGGCCTTCAACGCTACGCGCACACCGCGGTTTCACCCCCAACTCCCACTGAGAGACAAACTGATGGGTCCCACGGGTCAGCTGACCCCACCGGTCAGCCGGAGCCGAGCCGGGGAAGGCGCTGACTGGGGGAATCTCGCCGTCGGCGAGGTCGCCGGCGACGAGGTCAGTAGAAGGTGACTCCCCGCAACCGCGCGAACCCAACGAGGTGGTTATCGGGGCGAGAGGAAGAGCGGAGCACGGGCCGAAGCGGCCATGGCGGAGGTCACGGATGGGCGCATGAGCTCCAGCGAGCGGAGGCGATCATGGTGCGCACGTGGAGGAGGGGAAGGTGATGGCGGAAAGGTGGGACCGACGGGAGCCGCGGCTGCGGGCTCACCGGCGGGGGAGGAGACGGCCAATCCGGTCGCTTACCTTGCCGAGGTGCGCGTCTAGTGACTCGACGAGGTCGGTCAGGAAGAGGGGAATGCTAGGGCGGGCGGAATTTGACAGAGGAGCCGCGGTGGCGAGGTGAGGCGCGGCAATGGCGCGGCGACGGCTCGGCGTGCTGCGGCGGTGGCGAGGCACGCGAGAGCGAGCGGGAGCGGAGTGAGGCGAGTGAGCGGGAGCAGGTGAGTTCGGGCGGGGTAAGCGCGGGGCTGCGGGGGCCACAGGAGCGCGTGTCACGCGACGTCGCCGCCGCTCGGCCACGCGGCGGCCGAGCTCTGCCGCGGCGCCACGGCGTCGCGCGCGGGTGCGCGCGCGCGGGAGGAAGCCGGCGCGGGGCGCGGGCCGGGCTGCCTGCGCTGCTGGGCCGAAAGGGAGGCCACGGCCCACTAAAGCGAAAAACTGATTTTTCTTTTATAAATAAAATTTTCAGATTTCCTTATTTGTTTCAAATTTGAATTTGAAGATGAAAAAGAGGTTTTCAGAACTTTTGTCCAAAATAAAAGTTGTTCAAAATTTAATTCTCTACAACTTTCATGTAGGGCACTTTTCAAAATTCTCAATAGATTTTGAATTTAGGATTTAAAGCTAAATTGTTAATCAAAAATTTATTTGTTTAGAATATTTTTAAAACAAACTTTGAGAAAAACTTGAATTCAAGAATTGCTCCAAAAATCATGTTAATTTATTCTAGATTATTTAAAATTGCTAATACCCAAAAGTATACTACCTTTTTGGCACTTACATCAAAGTTAGGGTTCTAATTATTTGCTTTTCAAGTTTAAATTTAAAAGAGCTATATTTCATGCAATGCTAGTCATGAAATGATGTTGAATGCTTTATGCTTTGAAATGCTAATGCATGCTTACTAAAAAAATGTTTCCTGTCACTTACGTACTCCATCCTACAAAGCATAAAACAGACACAACAATCATATCCTACTGATCAAACCACAGATTGGCAATCTTTACAGAGTGGACAGTGGACATACATCAAATGTAGCATGTATATTCAGTTGATGAAGCCACAAATTTCAATCAGCGCGTATCGTTGTGGATGAGTTGGCAGCAGCAAGATCAAAACCCCATTGCACACCTGACACGTGTAGTTTGCAGGACCACTACAAACCAAGCAGTAGTGCCGTCGAGAAGAAGTGCTGGGTGGATCCACAACAGCTCTCAAGTATGTTGTGGTATGAGGAGGCAAGCATTCCAGATTTGCGTGTCACAGTTGCAGAGTGGTCTTTTCAGTACCATACTGACAAAATAAACATGACTGGGAAAAAACTGATAACTGAAAGTTGCTTACCGCTTGTAAGACATCCATGAATGATGTTGCGGTCCTCTTCTCCAAAGCATTCGATTGCCTCGTCTTTGCTTTCATAATATTGGACTTTTTTTGGATGAGAACTGTACAAAGGAAAGTAGGAAACAAAAAAACAGTTCAGGGTTATGGACCACGCCACCACGGTGAAGACATGCAAACCCAGTCTATTTGCCTGTGCTATCAAGGGATGCAGACTAAGGAAACACACACTTAGATACTTGTGTTATCAATGGATGCCACAATTGTATGTGCAAAGATTGTTAATATTGTTGCACATGCCTTACGAACCACAATGTTGCTGTGCCCGGCCGGTGAACTAGGCATTCCCAAAGCTCATGAAATATAAGGCATGGTGTTGATGAGTGATTCAGTGTGAACAAAATCTGATATAAGGCACATGAAGAAAGATGATTTTCATGGTAGCAGCAACATGAAGGGGTCCTCTGTTTGAACCATAATATTACTTTTTTTTGCGAACATGAACCATAATATTACGGTAATATAACTGAGAAAGAAAGGTGTAGCAAGTACAGATTTGGAACATGGCTATTGCTAATTAGCACTGTACCGTGGTACAAACTCAATCATCAATGTGGAGACGCTGGAAAGAGACCAGCTAAGTAACCAAGATTGGCCTTGGAACCCAGGCAAGTCTGTATAGAGGAAGGTATGTCTGTTTACCAAGGTCATACCCTGCATACCAAAAGAAAAAATGGGAAGTACAGTTATCAAGAGGAAAAGAAGGAAACATATGATGGGGCACATAGGTTGAATAGGTTTTCATAACTGAACTTTTTAGTATTTTCCTCTAATAAGTTACACCATCAGCTAACTAGGCTATATTGTCTTATGATATGTGTTTATCCTCTAACTTTCCATGGAATAAGAAGTCTGTCAAGTGTAGTAATTCCATCACTACTGAAACAAGATATCTGAAGGTGTAATAATCTAAAAGTTTGAATAACAGTCATATGTGCTACATTTAATACTGTTATGAAGCTAATATAGCAGGAAAGAGAGGCTACAAACCATGCTCAAATGCAAAATAGATCTTGTGTGAAAATGTATAATCTTGTGGGTAGTGATTTGCACGTACCTGTTTGCATGTATACAACTGTTGTGATTACAAACTGATCAGGTCCGAGCTAGAAGAGTTACACCAAACCAATGGTAAAGGAGGCATAGTTCATTATCATAACATTGGTATAATTCCTTGAAATCTAGAAATAAGAACCAAGGACCAAAAAAGTGGGAAATCTTTGTATTTGCACAACTATAAGAAAATATTAGTTTTGCTAAAAATGGCACTCACAATGGATCCGTATCTGTAGGGGAAGAAATCCTTAATGGCATGTCCTGAGCTTCAGGTCACCATAAGCGAGAATACAACTCATGGAGAATTGGTATCCACCTTTGCAATATTTGAATACTATTTTGTTTCCTAAATAACATATCCATTGCAGATGCAAGGAATCCTTGTGGCACCTCACAATTTGTGTTATTTATGGCAGGTCAGCCACATTGTATAGGCATCACTTTTCTTCCTATATTTTTTTTGCATATTCCAATCCTAACTTTAGAGCGTGTAAACTATGGCTTGCATCTGCAGTTCTCTTATTGTCACCAACTGACTATGTTAAGGTAGTATGCTATAACGTTAAGTGTTCACAAAACAAAAGTCTACGAAGATTGTAGGTACCTGTCTACCTGGTAGCGCTTCGGATAATAAGATGTCTATTTAGTTGCAGGAAGAGCTCAATGCAGAGTGGGAAGGAGTGGAGAGGCTACCACTCATCATCTGTCGCAATGAAAAAGATAATTTTTTTTAATGAAGACAGGTCTTTTAGAGGCCTCAGAAACATATCAATCATCATTTGTTTATCAACTTGGAGCTTCGAGGCATGGTCACAATTAGGTTACTCGCATAAATTGCACAATATAAGTAGCAGATCATGCCTAGTACCTCATAAGCGAACGAACATCAATTCATATCCTTGACCAATGGGTCTGAAATTTTCATCACAGGCTGAAGAAGGAAAAAGTTTAGGAACAAAAAAATTTCTGACTGAAGACAGGATTTTTAGAGGCCTCAGAAACATATCAATCATAATTTGTTCATCAACTTAGAGCTTCAAGGCATGGTCACAATTGGGTTACTCTCATAAATTACACAAGATAAGTAGTAGATCATGCCTAGTACCTCACAAGCGAACGAACATCAGTTCATATCCTTGACCAATGGGTCTGGAATTTTCATCACAGGCCGAAGAAGGGAAAAGTTTAGGAATCCAAGGCAACGTAGGAAGAGATTAGAGAGACAGAATCAAAATCACAAAATGAGAGGAAAAAGGAGAGGATCAGAAGAGTGTGGAAGGCACCAGACTGGCTTGAGAGGAATCTTAAAAACCAAGATTCGACGTATATATTTGTTGGCTGGTTGATCTGGATGAAAAGCGGGAGGGACCGCATGGAGACGAAAGGAATCGAGCCAGGATTCTTAGAAGGTGGTCAACGCAAGCAGAACCAGCTCCTAAGGACTGTTTGTGCAGGTAGTCTTGGCCGCTAATGGAGGTAATCAAACGACAGAACTAATTTGGGTAGATGTGGACGGGGTTTCTCATCGAGAACCCCACATAATTTATAGGAGTTAATCTCATAAATTGCACAATATAAGCAGCAGATCATGCCTAGTACCTCACAACTGAACGAACATCAGTTCATATCCTTCACCAATGGGTCTGGAATTTTCATCACAGTTGAAGAAGGGAAAAGTTTAGGAATCCAAGCCAACGTAGGAAGAAATTAGAGAGACAGAATCAAAACCACAGAACGAGAGGAAATGGGAGCACCTGAGACTGCTCCTTCCCAACCGCGCCATCGCCGAGGGCCATCTGTCCCGGGTGCGTGTACCATGCGTGGACAATGCAGGGTCCTAGGCGGTGCGGCACGACATGGGGAGAGAGGGAGAGAGAGAAGACGCTGGCAGGCGGCGAGCGAAGAGGGAGGCGTTGAGAGGGGCAGCTGTGGGGGTGACGCAGCACCGACGGCAGGGCGGGGGAGGGGGGGGGGGGCAAAACTGAGCACCCCTCCCCCACGCCCCCACACGGCTAAACTTCGGCCAGAAATGTACACAGAACGACGACGGCAGGAGCAGGCAAGATACTCAGATCTGTGACCGAAGTGAGGATTTCAAGAAAGTGTCATCCCAATCTAGAAGAAGGAGACCAAGGCATAGGAAAGAGCAATCGAGCAGAGGAGAACAACGTGAAGCCTAACCTGTCAGGTCGTAGCACCGGCGAGCAGGTATGCTTCGAGGGTGCCGGCAATATTAGGGTTACGTGGAGCACTACTGCAGGTATCCTAGTCCGCACCATCACACTGTGGAGAGCAGCAGCAAGACAACAAACGCACCGGGCGTCGCCGACAATGGAAGCAGACCGAGATGTGTAGGACGGCGGGAGGAGGCCGGCAAGTAGGTGGAGGAACGGCGCGTGCGGGTTGATGGTGTGGGAAGCAGAGAGGAGAAAGGAGGGGACCAGAAGAGTGTGGAAGGCACTGGACTGGGTCGGGAGAAATAAAAAAACCAAGATTCAGCGTATATATTTGTCGGCCGCCTGATCCGAACGAGAAGCGGGAGAGACCGCATGCTGAAGGAATCAAGCCAGGAATCTCGGAAGCTAGTCAACGGAAGCAGATTCAGCTCCTAAAAACTGTTTATCTGGGTAATCTTGGCCATTAATGGAGGTAATCAAACGGCTGACCAAATTTATGTAGACGTGGACGGGGTTTCTCGTCGAGAACCCTACGCGAGAGTTTAAAATTGCATAGAAACTGCTTTTCTTTGCCTCTGGATGTAAGTGATTGCAAAACTTTCAAAACCATTGGACAATTGATTTACATAACAAACTACAACCTGTTTGTGTGTAGGGCAATGGTTCATCGAGTGCTAACTCACAAGCTGAAGGTAGTGCTAACTCACAAGCTGAAGGTAGAGAATGACACTGCTGAGACTGGAAATGATACAACCGTTGATATTCCTACCATTGGAAAGTATTAGTGACTTGTGTTAGGATGCAAGGACTTGATGGAATCATGCATGATGATTGTTGAATGGATGTGTAGAATTCTTATTGATACGTGTTAAATCAATATCATGGTTGGGATCCATAATAAAATGATCTATATATTTTTCATCATGTGTGAGGTAATTTATTGTAGCAATTTTTTGTTGATAGTGTGCATTTCCTTGAGAGTCAACCCCTAAGGAAATCATAATTATATTGGCGGTCAATGATAGCCAAGGAAAATCACAATTTCCTTGGAGGTCAAGGATAGCCAAGGAAGTAGCTATTACCTTGGCGGTTTACATAATTTCCTTGGCGATTGTCAGCCCCCCAAGAAAACTAATTTACTTGGTTGTAAGCCCTCAAGAAAACTGATTTACTTAGCGGTCGCAACATTTTCTTGACCCTTTGGCAAATTAAGTATGGTCCTAATTTCTTGGTAGCCAGCCTCCAAGAAAATCATCCTTGAGTGCCAAAACCACCAAGAAAATTAATTTCCCTTATCTGCTATCGTTGAGAGAATTTACTTGACAATTTATGGCCAAGGATCATTTTTTGGGTGGTTTAACCTCTGTTCTTGGCGGTGTTTTGCACTCAAGGCAATTCGGCATTTTGGTAGTGGAGCCACCCGATCGAGATAGCTAGGTAGTCTCTTTCCGTCCACGTACATACATCCATTGCTGGCCGTAGGTTTCTCCCAAGTGACGCGGCAAACAGGACACAGCACTAGGGAACTACTCGTACGAGTATAATAACAGATAAACGCATGCTCTTGATGGCCAGAGTTAGAGCCCATGATTTCATGGCAGTGTCGATTGTCGAACTCCAGTACGAGTGTCATATCTTTTGGAAAAACAAAATGGGCTCAAGGCAAAGGTATAACCATAGGGACATTTTATTTTGCACTCAAGACACCATAGAGGGTGTGAGTGGTTTAGGATCGATAGCTGAACTATTAAGAGGGGAAGTCTTATCGGTTATTCGATGCACGGGTGCCACTAGGTGAATTCATGAAGTGCATTGCATGTAGGGCCTAGTGAGCTAACTGGAAAACCTTCGAAAATGATTATGAAAATGCTAACACACGTGCACAAGGTGGTGATCACTTGTTGGTGTTGGCACATTTATGAAGGCGATGAAGTTTGAGCGGTAGAGAGGGTTTGGGTCTCTCTCTCCCTCCCGCCGAGCTTGCGAGCGCAGGATTCAGGCATTTTTGAGGACTTGAAATGCCTATTTTCCACTACGCCGGAAGTCGGAAAAGAAACGGAGGCGAACGGAGGTCACAGAGGTGACCGGACGCTGCATCGGACGTGGTCACGGTTTGACCGGACGCGTCCGGTCAGTTCAATGTAGCTATTAGGCGCGTGGGTGTTAGGGTTTGCCACCGGCGCGTCCGGTCACTCATGGGACCGGCGCGTCCGGTCGGGCACCCAGAAGTGTAGCGCGTGGCGTAAAGCTGATCGGACGCGCAGCGCATCTGGTCACACGTGATCGGACGTGTTCGGTCGTTGAGGGAGCTTACTGGACTCCAACCGGATGCTGGCACTGTCGCGTCCGATCGTTGCCTAGAGCGCGTCCGGTCGATGCTTCACGAGCCCGTAGTACTGTGCGATCGGCGCATCCGGTCGGTTGAGCGGCGCGCCCGGTCGTTGCATTTGACCGTTGGCGTTCAGTGACCATTGGAGGATCGGACGCAGTTGTGCGCGTCCGGTCAGTTTCGACCGGCGCGTCCGGTCATCACGAAAAATGTCCAGTGAAGGGGTACAACGGCTCTATTCATTTGGGATGCTTATAAATACTTGTTGGCCGGCCCTTGGGGAGGCCTCTTGTGATTTCTAACACTCTTGTGCATCCTTTGAGCTAGAGCTTCTCTCTCCCACTCATCTCTCTTGCTTGATTGCAAATCAAAAGTGAGATTGAGTGTTCCCAAAGTGCATTGCATAGCTTGAGGGCATCTAGTGACACTTGTGGGTGGTTTAGCCAATGGATTTCTTGTTACTCATGGAGAGTACCGCTCCTAGCCGGCTTGGAGATTGTTGGAGGCGTTGGCAAGAGAAGGAGATTGTTCTTGGCCACCTTCGGTTGATTGTAAGAGGTTCTTGTGCTTTCCTCGGCGGAGCGCCAAAAGCAACTCTAGTGGATTGCGTGTGTCATTGAGTTACCTCACTTGAGAGTGGTGTCTTGTGGTGCCTTGCGGGGCGTGCCTTGAGGGGCAAGTGACTTGAGGGTCACACCGAGGAACCATCTAAGTGTTGGTCGATACAACCGGTGATGTAGCTTGTCGGTGCACAAGTGAACACCGGGTGAATAAAAATATTGTGTCTCTGGTCTCCCGGTGATTGGTCTTCATATTATGTTGTTGTCAATATTGATTGATTGTATATCATCTTGGTGATTGGCAATGTAACAGAACCGACCAAATTATAAGAGCACAAGTACAAAAACAAGCACTGAAGCGCTCAAATTTTCGAACTTGAGCCCATATAATCCTGGTAGTCAATCGAAACCATGAAGGATTTCAAACCAACTTGCTTACAACCAAGATCACATCATTCAACATACAACATCATACATTACATTTCGCAAGTAGTTCCGAAATAAGTTTACACACACGGAGTCGCAAATATTACAAACCAAGTTTATAAAGTAGCGGAAGCATACACACACACCTATTGTTTAAATACTGCCAGTCTTGTTGATTAACAACCCGCAAAAGCATCAGGAAAGTACATAAAAGATGATCACGCCCTAGTGATCTAGTCTTCATCACCCGCAGGGTGGAGACAATTTTTGCAGAAGCCTTGGTAGAGCATATCATCTACAACAGGAGGGAATAAACCCTGAGTACTAGAATGTACTCAGCTAGACTTACCTGTCAAAAACTAGAAATAAGATGACACCAAGGATTATGCAAGGCTTTCATAATTGGAGCTGGCTGACATTACCTTTTACGGAAAAGCATAAGTAATTTAAACTCTTTTACCTGTACTAGCATTTATTTTTAGCATTTACCTGTCATCTATCTTAGCACCTGTACTAAGCATGCACTTGATTATAATCAAACAATTATCATTATTATATCCAGAGCAGGTATGAATTGTGGCAACATTGTATCATTCCCTTAACCACCGGTTCATTTAATGAGATCTACGTTGCCGCTGCTCAAGTCAAGTGCTCACTAACCGGGAGCGACGGCGATTCGAATCGAATTCCTATCCAGCTGGAGGGGTATTTCTAACACTCACCGAGTCACGCCTGGCGAGGGCTGCTCAGGTCATCTTTTGTACAGTTTAGGAATCGCGGGTCCGAATAATGTCACGTCCCCAAGGGCGACACTCTGCCAGGTGATAGGGACTCTAACCCCCCTAGGTCTCACGCCAATGTCCCCAAGCACAACCTTTCTCTCCTCCAAGATGCAACCTACCATTCGATTCCCGGCCTGAACCATACTACTCGACTTCGCAGTCGGAACGACTTATCCGGCCAACTAAGTGTTAGACTGCGTTCAACATGACTCAAGGACGTACAGCGAAGCGGTCCTTAAACGACTCAGACGGGCATAGCTCCACACCCAAGACGTGAAGTGTCTTGCGGCTGTACTATCGAACTCCCGCCCGGTCTCAATTTCATTTTAAGGCATGGTTTCATCCACGATAGCCATAAAGCCACTCGTGACTCCTTCCTACATCTCGCGGATGACCGGAAATCACCTGACTTCTACCGAACTAAGCAGGGGTAAGCATTGACACGTGCCTAAACCTAATATAGGATTAAGTACGGTATCTGGACAAGGACAGGTATAATGCAACAAGTGTTTTCATATAACTCCTACAACTTAATGCAGTAAACAATTAAAAGTACTCAAGATTACTTTATAAAACATTAGGTTCAGCATGCACCGGGGCTTGCCTTTTAGAAAGGTCGAGGGCCGGTAGTCAGGGCACTCGGGCAAGTTTTCAGCGGCGTCTCCTCCGCCGATTGGTTCCGCTGGCTCCTCTGGCTGGTCCTGGACCTCCTTCGGTATCGCTGGCTCGAACTCGAGGAGTGTTACCCCCTCCGGAACACCTATTGCATGAATGCACAATAAATATCATGGATGCATAAAGGTGCAACATGCTCGGAATGAAATGCATTTCAGCAGTAAGAGTACTCTATTCCAGTCACTTCACCATTACGTGCAAATCTCTTCTCCGGTGGAGAAGTACTTACCTAATCTACTCAACCTAAGGTATAGCTGTTCATCTTCGGTTAAGGCCCTAACACCTAACAAACACAAGAGTGACATTATTTAGGTTACCACATCCAACCCAAAATATCACAGTAAGACATTCTGGACAGCAGCTACTTGTTTCTAACATAACTAGAGATTCCCAACTCCAAAAGATATGATCTAAGACAATCTGGAAAGCTTATGAAATGCACCACAAAATATTTTCAGACCACAACACTTAATTCCAAAGTTTATCAAGTCGAATTTCCAAAGTTCCAGAATCTGTCCTCCCCAAACAGAGAGCAGCAAATTCTGGACTGTCACTTAAAACAGCAATAACTCCTAAACTACTAAGCCAAATGCTCCCAAATTTTGACACAAGCTAGTTTATCAAGTTTACTACAACTTTGGTATTCACAAGTTTTCCAGCAAACACTTTTATTAAGGGTCAAACCCAAAGATACTACCAGCTGTCCAGAAAACCTAGAATTACAAAGATTAAATATTTATTTATGTGGCAAACATCCCATAAGACCAAATTAATATTACCAAAAGTTCACATAGGTCACAAAAACACCAGAAAGTAAGGTGTGCCCACCTAGAATATTTATTTAAACCCATTTCTTAATTTACTTAAGTAATTAAGTGAAATTTTAAACATATATGTAAACTGCTCCTAAAATTCTACAAAAATTACAGGAGACTCTAGGAACCATAAAGAGACCACTGTAAAAATTTGAACTAAATTTATTTACAGAAACTCCCTAAACAAAATTCACAAGCCCAAAAGGCTGATTTTTGTATAATTAACAAATCATGTTAAAAAGTGTCAAACAACAGATTTACTATTTTTCTTAGACACTTTAAGGTACCAAGACATTCTCCAAAAATTTATAAGAACATTGCACATGTAGAAAAATTACAAAAATTCATTTAAATATTTCCTAAAATAACAAGATAGCATTATAACTTGAAAAGTACTTAAGCACTACTGCCTAAATTTTTACCAGAGCTAGAGCAAGTATAAATTAGCCTACCCACCAAATTTCATAATTTTTGGAACACTGAAACTCAAGATATGATTTAAACAAGTTTGCATGCAATCTAAAACACATTTCAAAAACCTATTTAAATCTCCCAGAAGCTGAACATCACATAAGCATTTGATATTTTTCCTAGATCCTACACTTTATTTGGAACCCAACAAAATTTGGATCACAATTTTTGGATCTACCAAACCCTAGATATGAAAATCACAAATATTATTCAAATCTGCGAAATAATAAAGAAACTGAAATTTCAAACAAATCAAAAAGGGCACTGGACCGGCTCAACACACCCGCACGGCCCAGATCTCACGCGCGGCCCACTTCTCCTTGCGCGGCCCGCGATGGCCTCCCGCCCACACCCGCGCCCTGACGAGAAGGGCCCACCGGTCAGCGAGACAGGGCAGGGGGAAGAGCGGTCGACGGTGAACTCGTCGCCGGCGGCAACTCCGGCGAGACCAAGGGCACAGGCATGTTCGCCTCTCCCTTGCGCACCTAGGGGTGCCACTAATTGGAGCAATGGCTGCGGCTATGGGGGATGGTGGCGGGCATGGCGGACCGACGGGGCGGTGGTGGTGCTCCTCACCGGTGGTGACCTCGGGACCCTCTCCTAGACCCATGGTGAGCATCCCTGTACTACCCCGGTCCTAATGCACCTACTAGCGCTCGCAGTGGAAGCACCGAAGACCCCAGCCACGGTGAGCCGCCGCGCGGGAGAATGTCGACGAGGTCTGGCGGTGGCGGAACTGGCGATTCGTCCTTACCGAGGTGCGTCTGAGGGCAGGGACAGAACGAGTGGGTAGAGGGGCTCAAGGTGTAGCTGTTGGCCGGACTTGAGGTGCGGTGGTGCGGTGGAAAACGCGCGCGATCTCGTCAGAGCAAGTGCGGCAATGGTGGCTCGGTTCTCTCCGCTTGAGCGTGGAGAGAGCGAGAGAGGAGACAGAGGCGCGAGTGAGGCGGAGTGCGGCGTCGTGGCGCCCTTGAAGCCCTCGCGGCCTGACTGGTGGGGCCCCGGCCGGCGTACGGTCGCCACCGCGCGCCCACGCGGCAGCACGGCCCTGTGGCCGGTCGGCCACGACGTTTACTGAACGTCGTGTTTTGACTGAATCGGTGTCCAAGGCTTAGACTGACAGAGGGATTTTGGCACCGATTATCTCCTAAACCAGCTCGAGTTAGCAGAAGATGATAATACCAAAATGGTAGAGCTACATGAGGACTACAACTTTGTCAATTGGCTCAAGGACTGGTTTGGCCTGGTTTGTGAGTTACAAGTTGTCAAAGTGAGGTACAATGAAACTGAAAAGTCCAATTTCCAGACTTATAATTTTTCTAAGTGTTGATCACCACTCAAGCTGACTTGTGGGCCATTTTTGAGCATGTTCTGGTCATTTTCATGAGATGGCCATATTAGAACATTTATTCCTCATGAAATTCTCTACAACTTTGCTTAAGGGTGCTTCTCCATGCAAGGTCTCTAAGCTAGACTTTTTAATTGGTCAAACTAGAGCATCCTAGAGCTAAATGCTGGTCAACTACACCTTGGAGGGCATGTTGGTGATTTTGGTCAACATGAACCTTGCTCCATTAGTGACCCTAAGTATAATTAAGGTGTTGTGAGACATAATTAGCTACTCTCCCCTTTTGTTACACCAACTACCTAGTGTCACATGATGTGAGCCAAACAATTTTCTAAAAACAATCGCATTTGTTGCAACCACATAAAATAACATGAATGATGCATGCTTATGCTTATGCAAATGCAATGCAATTATGGAGCTAAACACCTAAGGTGTTACAGCCCTCCCCCCTTATAAAAATCTCATCTCGAGATTTGGAAAACATACCATTTTTTATAGAATTCCTTATAGCCATCCCGCAAATAGTCCTCCCGTTCCCAGGTAGCGTCACTTTCACTACCCTGATTACTCCACATTACTTTATACCACTTAACCACTTTGCTTCTAGTTACTCGTTCCTGAGTATCTATCACCCGGACTGGCTTTTCTTCGTAAGTTAAATCAGACTCAAGCCTGATATCTCCTAACGGGACTCTTTCCTCAGGAACTCAAAGACACTTTTTGAGCTGAGATACATGGAAGACGTTGAATATGGCACTCATTTCAGGAGGTAACTGGATTTTGTACGCAACAGCTCCACTCTTGCCTATGATCTGGAAAGGACCCACATACTTGGCGCAAGTTTCCTCTTAACACCAAAACGTTGGACACTCTTCATTGGAGAAACTTTCAGGTAAACGAAGTCTCCAACTTCAAACTCGAGCGGTTTTCTACGACGATCAGCATAACTTTTCTGTCTAGCTTGGGCTGCAGCCATATGTTTTTGGATGGTACAGACTTGTTCCTCAGCTTCCTGAACAAAATCAATATCATAATACCTCCTTTCACCAGCTTCTACCCAGTTTAGTGGAGTTCTACACTTACGACCGTACAAAGCTTCGAATGGGGCCATCTTAATACTCTCTTGGTAACTATTGTTGTACGAAAACTCAGCTAGAGGTAACCATTTTTCCCAAGAACCCTTGGATGATATTACACATGCCCGCAACAGATCTTCCAAGATTTGGTTAACTCGTTCCGTCTGACCTGACGTCTGGGGGTGATAAGCAGAACTTCTCACTAACTTGGTTCCCAGAAGGTGATGCAAGTGCTCCCAAAAGCGAGCAGTGAACTGGGGACCACGGTCAGAAATGATAGTACGAGGTACCCCATGGAGCCGGACTATCTGATTGAAGTACAACTCAGCATAGTCAGTGGGACGATAGTCCACTCTAACTGGAATGAAGTGAGCTGATTTGGTTAAACGATCCACGATTACCCAGATGGAGTTATGATTTTTGACAGTAGGAGGAAGTCCGACAATGAAATCCATACTTATCTCTTCCCATTTCCAACCTAGGATAGAAAGTGGTTGAAGCAACCCAGCTTTCATATGCACAGCTTTAACTCTACAGCAGGTGTCACACCTAGCCACATATGCAGCTATCTCTTTCCGCATCTTGGTCCACCAATAGTATGGCTTCAAATCATAATACATCTTATTGCTACTAGGATGGATGGACAACTTAGAGGAGTGGGCTTCAGACATAATATCATTTCTAAGCTCTCAGTCCTTAGGCACAACTAACCTATCCTTGAACCATAGTACACCCTCTTCATCTACCCTAAATTGTGTAGTTTCTTGCTCTTTCATCTTGCGTTTTATGTGGAATACACCAAGATCAGTCTTTTGAAGCTCAATAATTCTGCTTTTGAGAGTACAACTGACAGTGATGTTGTACAAGACTGCTAGATGTAGAAGGCGAGATCGATGAAAATCAGTTTCAACTAGGGAATGACAATGAGACTTACGGCTTAAAGCATCCGCAACCACATTTGCCTTGCCAGGATGATAGTGCACTTGAAGGTTATAATCCTTAATCAACTCGAGCCATCTTCTTTGACACATATTTAACTCGGGTTGGGTGAAGATGTATTTGAGGCTTTTGTGGTCTGTGTAGATATTGCAGACATTGCCCAGCAGATAATGCCACCATACTTTCAAAGCATGAACTACTGCGGCCAGTTCCAAGTCATGCGTTGGATAATTCACCTCATGTTTCCGAAGTTGTCGAGAGGTATATGCAATCACTCGGCCTTCCTGCATCAACACACCTCCCAAACCTATGCCTGAGGCATCACAATAAACATCAAATGGTTTCTCGATATCCGGTTGTGCCAAAACCGGAGCTGAGGTTAGGAGGGTTCGCAGTTGGTGAAAAGCCGCATCACACTCAGGAGTCCAGACAAACCTGGTGTCTTTTTGTAGCAACCGAGTCATTGGCTTGGCTATTTTGGAGAAATCCGGGATGAAGCGACGATAATAGCCAGCCAAACCAAGAAAACTCCGGACCTCATGAACCGAGATAGGAGCCTTCCAGTTCAGTACTTCCTGTACCTTGGCGGGGTCCACCATAATTCCTCCATCGGACAACACATGCCCAAGGAAAGGTACTTCTCGAAGCCAGAATTCGCACTTACTGAACTTTGCATATAGTTGATGTTCACGTAGTCTTGCGAGGACTATACGCAGATGTTCAGCGTGATCTTCCTCATTTACAGAATATATCAGGATGTCATCAATAAATACCACCACAAACTTGTCCAATTCGGGCATAAGCACCGAATTCATCAAGTACATAAAGTGTGCGGGGGCGTTGGTCAAGCCGAAGGACATAACAAGATACTCATAAAGACCGTATCGGGTAGAGAAAGCTGTCTTGGGAACATCTTTCGGGCGAATTTTAATTTGATGGTAGCCAGATCTTAGATCGATCTTGGAGAAAACTTTAGCTTTAGCCAACTGATCGAACAAGATGTCGATGTGGGGTAGAGGATACTTATTTTTGACAGTGACTGCATTGAGAGGTCTATAATCTACGCACATTCGCAATGACTGATCCTTCTTCTTTACAAAGATAGCAGGACATCCCCACGGAGACGAACTGGGACGAATCAACCCCTTCTTCAAAAGTTCATTCAATTGCACCTTAAGTTCAGCTAGTTCATTCGGAGGCATCCTATAGGGTCTCCTAGAGATGGGAGCCGTGCCAGGCAACAACTCAATTTTAAATTCCACATCCCGATCCGGAGGGAGTCCTGGCAAATCATTGGGAAAAACGTCCAGAAACTCATTTACTATGGGAATTTCAGCCAACGCCTTTGCTTGCACAACATGAACTTCCCTAGACAAATCAACTTTTCTGGGAAGTTGTACCAAAAAACCCTTTTAATCTGTAGGATCTCTGAGCATAACTACCCGAGTGGATGTATCAATGAGTACCCCATTCTGACTCATCCAATTCATGCCCAAAATAACATCTATGCCTAAGCCCGGCAAAACCACTAAGGCAAGCGAGTACTTTCGCCCTTCTATCTCAAGCTCAAGATTCCCCACTACTTTATTTGTGGAAATATTCTCACTTGCTGTGCTAATACAATAACCCCCACCTTCAACAGTATGCAATTTGTGTGTAAACTCCGATGCGAACTTAGGACTGATAAAGGAATGCGAAGCACCTGAATCAAAAAGTACCACTGCAGGATGTTGGTCAACTAGGAACTTACTAGCAGTGACAACCTCACCAGATGGGATTTCCTCAATACTATTATAATGAGCGTGCCCTTGAAGCCACCTTGGTTGACATTCTTCTTAGGGTAAGGGCAGTTCCTGGACCAATGGCCTGGCTTATTGCAGTTCCAGCAAGGCATGTTGCTAGGAGGAACACTGGAGCTGCCTTGGCCCGAATTACCCTTTGGCAGAGCCACTGTATATGCCTTGCGAAACCCAGTCTTCACTGGCGCCTTCTTTTGCGGAGGACGAAACTTAGCACTTGTGGCAGGAGGGCGAGGAGGAGCCCTCGGGCAGCTGGAGCTCGAGACTGTGAAGCACCTGCCTCAAGTGCCCTCTTGCGGCTCTTAGAAGCAGCATAGATAGAGTTATTGTTTTCTTGAGTCAGAGCATCACTGATAAATTCATTGAAGGTAGTACACTTGCTAGTGCCCATAGTCTTCATCAGCTTTGGATCGAGGCCTCTTTTAAAGCTAGCAATTTTCTTGGCATCGGTATCCACAAACTCTGTGGCATACCTTGCTAGGTTGTTGAAAGATTGCAGATATTCAGTCAAGCTTTTATTTCCCTGCGACAGCCTCATGAATTCTGTGTGCTTGATAGCCATAAGACCTGGAGGAATATAGTTCCCACGGAATGCGGCCTTGAACTGGTCCTAAGCAATCGGGACATTTGCAGGCAGTGTGGAACGATAGTGGCTCCACCAAATACCCGCTGGACCATGCAGTTGGTGAGAAGCATATTCAGTCTTTAGCTCATCAGTCAAGCGAAGCAGATGAAACTTTTGTTCAATAGTATTCAACCACTCATCAGCTTGCAGTGGTTCCTCCGCCTCCTTAAAGAGCGGGGGCTTAGTATCAAGAAAGTCCTTGAAATCACTGTACTGATTGGGTTCTGGGCCCTGGCGGCCATGACGAGCCTCCCGGTTGGCAAGCTGGCGCATAGCATCTGCCAACATGCGCTGCCCTTCGACCACAGTCTGCATCAACTCAGCCGGGGTAGGTGGTGGCGGAGGGGGTGGCTATTCCTCATCCTCATTGCCACGACCCCGACGGAGATTGTACGACATCTGCAAAAATGCATAGCCAATGAGCACTGACGATGTGGGAAATTTGTAGATGAATTATTGTAAATATGTCAAACTGACTTCATGAAATAGACTTCTCAAAATACTCATGGCACCATAATTCATCACAACCGCACAATCCATTCAAGCGGATCAATTGGCGCAATCATGCGAGGGAATCCAACAAGATGTACTTTGATAAAGGCCCACTCACAAGGAGCACAGCAGTTACTGAACCGTTTACGTTAAAAATCTACGTGATTTTTGACCTTTCGCCCGGTACTTGGATTCGATCTCAATATTTTTAGTTGTCTGAGAAATGCTACTTCAAACTGACCACAAAGAGACTTCTCAACGGTAGAGTTCCATGGTGGATCATGACTAGCCACCTCGATACCAGCGTGTACCAAGCAGCACAGCCTTATGTCGCGCGCCATAGGAGGCCCTCGGTTTCGTCGCGGCACCAAAGGGTGCTAATCGTGACACCATCATTGAACGCAACACAATAAGACATCCAATTGTGATCAAAATTAATAGGTTCCAATAAACGTCTAGGAAACATAGGGTTCGACCTTACATCCCAAAAGTCAAGTTATTACAAAGCCTCACTCCAACACAGGGAGGGCACAAAAGACAATCCTACATCATAGCTACGCGATAACTACTCTAAGCATCGTCCTCAGAGTCGGTGTCAAGGATCTCCCCGCCATCCTCGTCGCTAACAGGCTCTAACTCCTCGTCTTCTTCTTCTTCTTCTTCTGGTGCTTCTTCTGGTGCGGCATCTTGGGGCCCATTGACCTCCACTTCATCATCATTTTCAGCCATGAAGATTCCTGAACCCATGTCGTCATCTGCGTTGATATTTCGAGGCAGCAGAGGATTTAGCTGGTTGTTCAGGCGGTGCACTTCTTCATGAAGATTGTCATTGTATTCTTCAATATTCTCCAACTGTTGTTCAAGCTCAAACTGACGAGCTCTTAGAACGTTCTCCTCGTGCCAGGCTTCATCCCTCTGATTCATGACATGGACCAGCATGCATTGACAGTTGTGGTTTGCTACTGTCAATCTCTGGACTGCAAGGGTTTCCTGGTCACGATCACGGATCACTTGCTCCAGTAGCTGACGCGCTGCATTCCGGGCAGCAGTCACTTCGGCCAACTCTGCCCTCAGCCTTTCCACCTCAGTGGGCTCAGGGCGGGGCTCATGTGGAGCGAGCTGGTGACGAGGTGCCCTGCCTCCAGTGGACTTGCGAGCGGTCCTCTTGGTACGTGCTATCTGTAGCAATAAGATACGACTTAAGGTGAGGATCATTTAGGGGATACGAAATTTAATTTAGTCGGGACTATTGAAATTTTTAAGGAGGGAGTAAATGATATGTATGATATAATTAAACATGATGCATGCACATTCTGTACGCCCTCTCATCCTAGTAGAATCATAAATTTCTAACGCTAGGCGGTGGCATACATACGTTCTCTCATATAGACGAAACTATCGGTCTACTCGTTACGCTGTTAGTGTACCTGCAGAAAATCTTATTTCAGCCCAACAGTTTCCCAATATAAGCACACAAGAAAGCAGTAATTTAAATACTTTCCATATACACATCCCCTGATGTATATACTTCAGTATCAAAGCTACCCGATATATATTCCCACAATTAAGTGCTTACGTAATTACATGGTTTAAACATGTAAGTATGCAAGTCACCAAAACTACTCTCCCCTAGATCGCCGGTTGGACGATCATGCTCTCACAACTCACACTTACCAGAGCGTCGAGGCAATTGATCCATACATTACCACCCAAGTGGATGACATCCATACAATATCACGCCGTATGGACGACGAAACAAAAACAAACAAGGTCCCCAAGTTAGTCTTTATAATAAGCCACCTAAGAGTCCTTATTTGGGCTAAGGGATCTGATCACTGGCATACCTATGAAAATAATTTTTAGAGTTTTAACCCTTTTCATGATCAAATACTTTTGTTTTTAAATACTCGTACGATGTTTTTAATGTTGAATTATGCTCCGGTACCAGCTGTAACAGAACCGACCAAATTATAAGAGCACAAGTACAAAAACAAGCACTGAAGCGCTCAAATTTTTGAACTTGAGCCCATATAATCCCGGTAGTCAATCGAAACCACGAAGGATTTCAAACCAACTTGCTTACAACCAAGATCGCATCATTCAACATACAACATCATACGTTACATTTCGCAAGTAGTTCCGAAATAAGTTTACACACACGGAGTCGCAAATATTACAAACCAAGTTTATAAAGTAGCGGAAGCATACACACACACCCGTTGTTTAAATACTGCCAGTCTTGTTGATCAACAACCCGCAAAAGCATCAGGAAAGTACATAAAAGATGATCACGCCCTAGTGCTCTAGTCTTTGTCACCCGCAGGGTGGAGACAATTTTTGCAGAAGCCTTGGTAGAGCATATCATCTGCAACAGGAGGGAATAAACCCTGAGTACTGGAATGTACTCAGCTAGACTTACCCGTCAAAAACCAGAAATAAGATGACACCAAGGATTATGCAAGGCTTTCATAATTGGAGCTGGCTGACATTACCTTTTGTGGAAAAGCATAAGTAATTTAAACTCTTTTACCTGTACTAGCATTTATTTTTAGCATTTACCTGTCATCTATCTTAGCACCTATACTAAGCATGCACTTGATTATAATCAAACAATTATCATTATTATATCCAGAGCAGGTATGAATTGTGGCAACATTGTATCATTCCCTTAACCACCGGTTCATTTAATGAGATCTACGTTGTCGCTGCTCAAGTCAAGTGCTCACTAACCGGGAGCGACGGCGATTCGAATCGAATTCCTATCCAGCTGGAGGGGTATTTCTAACACTCACCGAGTCACGCCTGGCGAGGGCTGCTCAGGTCATCTTTTGTACAGTTTAGGAATCACGGGTCCGAATAATGTCGCGTCCCCAAGGGCGACACTCTGCCAGGTGATAGGGACTCTAACCCCCCTTGGTCTCACACCAATGTCCCCAAGCACATCCTTTCTCTCCTCCAAGATGCAACCTACCATTCGATTCCTGGCCTGAACCATACTACTCGACTTCGCGGTCGGAACGACTTATCCAGCCAACTAAGTGTTAGATTGCGTTCAACATGACTCAAGGACGTACAACGAAGCGGTCCTTAAACGACTCAGACGGGCATAGCTCCACACCCAAGACGTGAAGTGTCTTGCGGCTGTACTATCGAACTCCCGCCCGGTCTCAATTTCATTTTAAGGCATGGTTTCATCCACGATAGCCATAAAGCCACTCGTGACTCCTTCCTACATCTCGCGGATGATCGGAAATCACCCGACTTCTACCGAACTAAGCAGGGCTAAGCATTGACACATGCCTAAACCTAATATAGGATTAAGTACGGTATCTGGACAAGGACAGGTATAATGCAACAAGTGTTTTCATATAACTCCTACAACTTAATGCAGTAAACAATTAAAAGTACTCAAGATTACTTTATAAAACATTAGGTTCAGCATGCACCGGGGCTTGCCTTTTAGAAAGGTCGAGGGCCGGTGGTCAGGGCACTCGGGCAAGTTTTCAGCGGCGTCTCCTCCGCCGACTGGTTCTGCTGGCTCCTCTGGCTGGTCCTGGACCTCCTTCGGTATCGCTGGCTCGAACTCGAGGAGTGTTACCCCCTCCGGAACACCTATTGCATGAATGCACAATAAATATCACGGATGCATAAAGGTGCAACATGCTCGGAATGAAATGCATTTCAGCAGTAAGAGTACTCTATTCCAGTCACTTCACCATTACGTGCAAATCTCTTCTCCGGTGGAGAAGTACTTACCTAATCTACTCAACCTAAGGTATAGCTGTTCATCTTCGGTTAAGGCCCTAACACCTAACAAACACAAGAGTGACATTATTTAGGTTACCACATCCAACCCAAAATATCACAGTAAGACATTCTGGACAGCAGCTACTTGTTTCTAACATAACTGGAGATTCCCAACTCCAAAAGATATGATCTAAGATAATCTGGAAAGCTTATGAAATGCACCACAAAATATTTTCAGACCACAACACTTAATTCCAAAGTTTATCAAGTCGAATTTCCAAAGTTCCAGAATCTGTCCTCCCCAAACAGAGAGCAGCAAATTCTGGACTGTCACTTAAAACAGCAATAACTCCTAAACTACTAAGCCAAATGCTCCCAAAGTTTGACACAAGCTAGTTTATCAAGTTTACTACAACTTTGGTATTCACAAGTTTTCCAGCAAACACTTTTATTAAGGGTCAAACCCAAAGATACTACCAGCTGTCCAGAAAACCTAGAATTGCAAAGATTAAATATTTATTTATGTGGCAAACATCCCATAAGACCAAACTAATATTACCAAAAGTTCACATAGGTCACAAAAACACCAGAAAGTAAGGTGTGCCCACCTAGAATATTTATTTAAACCCATTTCTTAATTTACCTACGTAATTAAGTGAAATTTTAAACATATATTTAAACTGCTCCTAAAATTCTACAAAAATTACAGGAGACTCTAGGAACCAAAAAGAGACCACTGTAAAAATTTGAACTAAATTTATTTACAGAAACTCCCTAAACAAAATTCACAAGCCCAAAAGGCTGATTTTTGTATAATTAACAAATCATATTAAAATGTGTCAAACAACAGATTTCCTATTTTTCTTAGACACTTTAAGGTACCAAGACATTCTCCAAAAATTTATAAGAACATTGCACATGTAGAAAAATTACAAAAATTCATTTAAATATTTCCTAAAATAACAAGATAGCATTATAACTTGAAAAGTACTTAAGCACTACTGCCCAAATTTTTACCAAAACTAGAGCAAATATAAATTAGCCTACCCACCAAATTCCATAATTTTTGGAACAGTGAAACTCAAGATATGATTTAAACAAGTTTGCATGCAATCTAAAACACATTTCAAAAACCTATTTAAATCTCCCAGAAACTAAACATCACATAAGCATTTGATATTTTTCCTAGATCCTACACTTTATTTGGAACCCAACAAAATTTGGATCACAATTTTTGGATCTACCAAACCCTAGATATGAAAATCACAAACATTATTCAAATCTATGAAATAATAAAGAAACTAAAATTTCAAACAAATCAAAAAGGGCACTGGGCCGGCTCAACACGCCCGCACGGCCCAGATCTCACGCGCGGCCCACTTCTCCGTGCGCGGACCGCGACGGCCTCCCGCCCACGCCCGCGCCCTGACGAGAAGGGCCCACCGGTCAGCGAGACAGGGCAGGGGGAAGAGCGGTCGACGGTGAACTCATCGCCGGCGGCAACTCCGGCGAGACCAAGGGCACAGGCATGTTCGCCTCTCCCTTGCGCACCTAGGGGTGCCACTAATTGGAGCAATGGCTGCGGCTATGGGGGATGGTGGCGGGCATGGCGGACCGACGGGGCGGTGGTGGTGCTCCTCGCCGGCGGTGATCTCGGGACCCTCTCCTAGACCCATGGTGAGCATCCCCGTACTACCCCGGTCCTAATGCACCTACTAGCGCTCGTAGTGGAAGCACCGAAGACCCCAGCCACGGTGAGCCGCCGCGCGGGAGAATGTCGACGAGGTCTGGCGATGGCGGAACTGGCGATTCGTCCTTACCGAGGTGCGTCTGAGGGCTGGGACGGGACGAGTGGGTAGAGGGGCTCAAGGTGTAGCTGTTGGCCGGACTTGAGGTGCGGTGGTGCGGTGGAAAACGCGCGCGAGCTCATCGGAGCAAGAGCAGCAATGGCGGCTCGATTCTCTCCGCTTGAGCGTGGAGAGAGCGAGAGAGGAGACAGAGGCGCGAGTGAGGAGGAGTGCGGCGTCGTGGCGCCCTTGAAGCCCTCGTGACCTGACTGGTGGGGCCCCGGCCGGCGTACGGTTGCCACCGCGCGCCCACGCGGCAGCACGGCCCTACGACCGGTCGGCCACGACGTTTACTGAACGTCGTGTTTTGACTGAATCGGTGTCCAAGGCTTAGACTGACAGAGGGATTTTGGCGCCGATTATCTCCTAAACCAGCTCGAGTTAGCAGAAGATGATAATACCAAAATGGTAGAGCTACATGAGGACTATAACTTTGTTAATTGGCTCAAGGACTGTTTCGGCCTTGTTTGTGAGTTACAAGTTGTCAAAGTGAGGTACAGTGAAACTGAAAAGTCCAATTTCCAGACTTAGAATTTTTCTAAGTGTTGATCACCACTCAAGCTGACTTGTGGGCCATTTTTGAGCATGTTCTGGTCATTTTCATGAGATGGCCATATTAGAACTTTTGTTCCTCAAGAAATGCTGGTCAACTACACCTTGGAGGGCATGTTGGTGATTTTGGTCAACATGAACCTTGCTCCATTAGTGACCCTAAGTATAATTAAGGTGTTGTGAGACATAATTAGCTACTCTCCCCTTTTGTTACACCAACTACCTAGTGTCACATGATGTGAGCCAAACAATTTTTTAAAAACAATCGCATTTGTTGCAACCACATAAAATAACATGAATGATGCATGCTTATGCTTATGCAAATGCAATGCAGTTATGGAGCTAAACACCTGAGGTGTTACAGGCAACATCTTTACTCCACCGTCGGTATAAGATTCACAATCCTATCTCTCACATTTACATTTACTAGTTATCTTGTGTAGCTCTAGTGGTAGCCTTTGCTAGTAGTTGTTAGCTTGCTCACTAGTGTAAGTTTAGTGACATAGCAGTTGTGTGAACTAGAGATCATAATCTACTAGACTTGTGGATAGGAGGCTTGCATCACAAGCTTTGGCTAAGCAAAACTCGCTTTACGCCATTTATTATTCTAACAAGTTTGCTTAGTGGTTTTTGTAGAATTTTTATAGGCTATTCACCCCCCTCTAGCCATCTAGGACCTTACAAGTGGTATCAGAGCCATGGTCACCATTTTAATCAAGGCTTAACATCCTTCAGTGTGAAAAATGGCTCAAATTATGTTCAATCATGTTGGGGGCAAGCCACTGTTCTTTGATGGTGTTAGTTCTTTTGCTCATGGGAAGAGAAAAATGATAATGTACCTTGGTTCTATTCATGAGAGAGTATTGCAAGTCACCGAGAATGATTTTGCTATCATTGATCCTGATCATCTCACCGATGAAGATAGAGCAAATAGAACATGTAATAGAATGGCTCTTAATACACTTTACAATGGTATTGACATAAAAGTATTTGAGTGCATCAAGGATTTAGAATTGGCAAATAAAGTATGGACAAGGTTGAGTGAAACATATGAGGGCACTAAGGTTGTGAAGAGTGCCAAGCTATATGGGCTCAAGAGTGAGTTTGAGAACTTCAAGATGAAAGAAGAAGAAACAATCTTAGAGATGTTTCATAGACTGCAAGTCATTATGAATGATCTCAAGAGCTTAGGGCACAAGACACAAGACCAAGATTTTTGCCACAAGTTCTTGTTGAGCTTACCAAGAAGATTCGAAATATTGATCACGATGTTACAAAGAGATGGGCTTGATGCAATGAAGCCCAATGATTTACTTGGTGAAGTCTTGACATATGACAACTATGATCAAGATGCTGATGAGAAGGAGGAGGAAGAAAAGAAGAAGAAGACCGTGGCATTCAAGGCCATCTCCTCCAAGGGCAAAGCTATCATCATAGAAGAAGAAGAAGACAATAATGAAGGTGAATATTTTGAAATTGATGATGAGGCACTTGCTCTTGTAGTCAAGAAAATGGGTCACATGTTCATTAAGAGAAGAGGCTTCAAAAAGAGAAATGACAATTTCAAGAGCAATGAGCAACAAAGGAAGTGCTTCAATTGTGATAGCACCGAACATCTTCAAGCCGAATGTCCCTATAACAAGAAGAAGAACAACAATAGGGGCAAGTTTGAGAAGAAAAAGAGAGAAGCCAAGATGACTTTCAAGAAGGGCAAGAATGGAGCCTATGTGGTCACTTGGGAAAGTGATGATGAAGAAGAAGAAGAATCATCATCCAATAAGGCTTTTGCTTCCATTGCTATCAACAAGAAGCCCTCACTATTTGGTTCATCCTCTTCATGCTTCATGGCCAAAGAAACTAAGGTATTGTATGATGAGAGTGATGATGAAAGTGAAATGGAATATGTTCATGATAGTGATAATGATAATGAAAATGATGATGATGAACCAACTAAAGAACAACTATATGACTTGATGCAACAAACTAGAGACATAGCTATTGCCAAGAACAAGGAGTGTAAGAAGCTTTCAATGAAAGTAGCAATACTTGAGAAAGTTCTTAGTGAGCTTAAGACCACTCATGACAGTCTAGTGGAAGACCATGAGGATCTTGGTAAGGCTCATTCCAAGCTTGAAAAAGCTCACTCATTGCTACTTGAGCAACAAGCAAAGAAGGAGGTTGTTGTATCATGTGATATAGGTATTACATGTGATATAATTGATGAATCCTCTTATGAACCTATCATCACGTCAAAGGCTAACCCTTCTTGTAGCTCTTCATCCACCACCACCGACTCTACCTCCACTACTAGTGATGGTTTCACTTGTGATGCCTCACTAATGGTTGAGAATGAGACTCTCAAGAGAGAGGTGGATGAGCTCACTCACGCCCTAGGCAAGGCCTATGGTGGTGAGGCCCGCTTGCTTAAATGCTTGGGTAGCCAAAGGTTCTCTCTTAAGAAAGAGGGATTGGGCTACACCCCCAAGAAAGGCAAGTCGGCCTTTGCAACTCCAAAGCCTAGCTTTGTGAAGGGCAATGGTCGGTTTTGCAAAAGATGCAAACAAGTTGGGCACCTAGAGCATAATTGCAATAAAAAGAACCGAAGCAAGAAACTTGTTAATGCTATACCTTTTGATTCTTGCTATGTGCTTACCAAGAGTGTGAAGGATGTGCAAGCTAAGTTTATTTGTACACCCATTGTTGGCCCAAAGAAGAAGGCTATTTGGGTACCAAAGAGCTTAGTTACTAACCTATAAGGACCCAAGCAAAAATGGGTACCTAAGCTTCATTGATTTGCTTGTAGGTCAATTATAAAGCCGGAGGAAGGCATTGGATTATTGATAGTGGGTGCACTCAACACATGACCAGTACATCAAGAATGTTTGACTCAATCAATGACAATGATAGTGGTGTTGATTCTATCACATTTGGCAATAACAAGAAAGGCAAGGTTATTGGCTTGGGCAAGATTGCAATATCAAATGACTTGAGTATCTCCAATGTGTTGCTAGTTGAAAGCTTGGATTTCAATCTTCTATCCATGGCACAAATATGTGATCTTGGTTACAAATGTATCTTTGGGGTTGATGATGTGGAAGTCATTAGTATGGATGGTTCAAATGTGGCATTCAAGGGCTTTAGATATGAGAATCTCTACCTAGTTGACTTCAATGCTAGAGAAACTTCTTTGACAACTTGCTTAATCTCCAAATCAAGCATGGGTTGGCTTTGGCATAGAAGGCTTGGTCATGTTGGCATGAAACAATTGAAGAAGCTTACAACTCACAATCTTGTCAATGGTTTAAAAGATGTTGAATTTGAGAAGAATAAGCTTTGTAGTGCATGTCAAGCCGGGAAGCAAGTTGGAAGCTCACATCCAAAGAAGAGTACAATGAGCACATGCAAAGCATTTGATTTGATGCACATGGATCTATTTGGCCCAACAACATACTCAAGCATAGGTGGTAATAAGTATAGTTTTGTCATAGTGGATGACTTCACAAGATTCACATAGGTATTCTTTCTTAGTGACAAAAGTGAAGTGTTTGACATCTTCAAGACATTTCTCACTAGAGTTCACAATGAGTTTGAGATTAGAATCAAGAAAGTGAGAAGTGACAATGGAAGTGAGTTCAAGAATACAAGAATTGAAGAACTTTGTGATCACTATGGCATTGGACATCAATTCTCGGCCAAGTACACTCCACAATCAAATGGCCTAGTTGAGAGAAAGAATAGAACATTACTTGATATGGCTAGATCAATGCTTCATGAGTATAATGTGAGTCAATCATTTTGGGATGAAGCAATCAATACCGCTTGCTACTACATCAATAGACTATATTGTCATCCATTGCTAGAGAAGACCCCATATGAGCTACTTCATGGAAGAAAGCCTAATATTTCTTACTTTAGGGTGTTTGGTTGCAAATGTTATATCTTGAAGAAGGGCACTAGATTGGGAAAGTTTGACAAGAGATGTGATGAGGGGTTCCTACTTGGTTATTCAACTACAAGCAAAGCTTATAGAGTTTAGAACAACTCAAGTGGCATTCTAGAAGAAGTCCATGATGTGCAATTTGATGAAACCAATGGGTCATAAGATGAAAAAGAGAATCTAGATGATGCTGGTGGAACTCTATTGGTGGAAGCAATGAAGAACATGGACATTGGGGACATTAAAGCAAAGCAAGTAATTGATATTCAAGATGATGATAAAGATCAAGTGCTCAATTCTCCATTCAAGCTAGCTAGTGACTATCAAGTGCAAGATCATGGTGCTAGTTCATCTCATCAAGATACATCAAGTGATCAACCAAGCTCAAGCAATCAAGTGTAAGTACTCCAACCACAACATGTTGCAAGAGATCACCCCATTGATAGTGTTATTGGTGATATTAGAAGTGGTGTGCAAACAAGATCAAGATTGGCTATGTTTTGTGAGCATGCATCATTTGTGTCAACCACAGAACCAAAGAAAATAGAAGAAGCTTTGAGGGATGCCGATTGGATTATAGCTATGCAAGAAGAACTTAACAATTTCACAAGAAATGATGTTTGGGAATTGGTAGAAAGGCCAAATGACTACAATGTGATTGGAACCAAATGGGTGTTCAAAAACAAGCAAGATCAAGATGGCATTGTGGTGAGAAACAAAGCAAGACTAGTTGCTCAAGGTTACACTCAAGTAGAAGGTCTTGACTATGATGAGACATATGCTCCCGTGGCAAGATTGGAGGCAATAAGAATTCTATTGGCTTATGCTTATGCACACAACATGAAACTATATCCAATGGATGTCAAAAGTGCATTTCTCAATGGGATCATCAATGAGTTAGTCTTTGTTGAGCAACATCCCGGATTTAAAGATGACAAGAAGCCCAACCATGTGTATAAATTGAAGAAGGCTTTATATGGCTTAAAGCAAGCACCTAGAGCATGGTATGAGAGGCTAAGAGATTTCCTTCTCTCTAAGGGATTCAAGATGGGCAAGGTTGATACAACTCTATTCACCAAGAAGATTGGGAATGATCTATTCATAGTGCAAATATATGTTGATGATATCATCTTTGGATCAACCGATCAAGCTTATTGTGAAGAATTTGGTGCTATGATGACCAAAGAGTTTGAAATGTCTATGATTGGTGAACTTAGCTACTTCCTTGGTCTCCAAGTCAAGCAATTGAAGAATGGGACATTTGTGAGTCAAGGAAAATACATAAGGGACATGTTGAAGAAGTTTGGAATGCAAGATGCAAAGCCAATTTCAACTCCAATGGGTACAAATGGCAATTTGGATAGTGATTTTGATGGCAAAATGGTGAATCAAAAGGAATATCGATCTTTGATTGGAAGTCTACTCTATGTCACCACATCAAGGCCGGATGTCATGTTTAGTGTTTGTATGTGTGCTAGATATCAAGCCTCACCTAGAGAGAGTCATCTCACGGCCGCAAAAAGAATATTGAGGTACTTGAAGCAAACAAGAGTTGTTGGACTATGGTATCCCAAGGGGTCAAAGTTTGAATTGATTGGATATTCAGACTCTGACTATGGGGGTTGAAAGATCAATAGAAAGAGCACAAGTGGCACATGTCAATTACTTGGAAGATCACTTGTGTCATGGTCCTCAAAGAAACAAAATAGTGTGGCAATCTCTACCGCCGAAGTCGAATATGTGAGTGCGGGGAGTTGTTGTGCACAATTGCTATGGATGAAATCAACTTTGAAGGATTATGTCCTCAACTTCAAGAATGTGCCATTGCTATGTGATAATGAAAGTGCAATCAAGATGACACAAAACCCGGTTCAACATGGAAGAACAAAGCATATTGACATAAGGCATCATTTTATTAGAGATCATCAACAAAAGGGAGATATTGCCATTGAAAGTGTTGGCACCGATGATCAACTTGCCAATATTCTCACCAAGCCACTTGATGAAAAGATGTTTTGCAAGCTAAGGAATGAGTTGAACATTCTTGATTTCTCAAACATGAGTTGAATGCACCCCACCCACTTATTGACATGCCTCTCCTTCGACATTGCAAGGTAAAGTTGATTGACAAGTCATTCATCCTATGCTAAGGACTTGCTAGAGCATGTAGACAAAATAAGTGGTACGCATGAGCATTCATGATAAATCAAATGAATTTGATGGATATATGTTACCACTATTGCTTCTATGCTTATTTTGATCTAGTGGTGACATATGACATGTTTGTGAGCTTGTAAACCTAGTGTTGAATCTAGAAGATTTGCTATACGTGTTTAATTCAACATAGGCAAGATAACCCTTATTATGAGGTGTGAAGAAGCTTGTCTTTGGTTCAAATCGAATTAAATATCTTTGGCAAGTGTTCTAGGTTGAACCAAATTTGATAAATTCTAACCTGCTCCATCAAACATTGTTTTTCTCTCCATAATTTGATCCCATTTTTGGGTAAGTTGTTGACAAAGGGGGAGAGAAAAAGATGATTCAACATGATAAAGGGGTAAATAAAATTTTGATGCACACAAGTAGGGGGAGCAAGCTCATAAACAAAGTTGTTGCATTTGTTTGTGCATTCTCATATGACTTGCTCATTGCACATGTATTTAAATTCAATATACATGCTTGTGTGGTGCAATGCTACTATAGAACTTGAATGATGAAATGATCTACATATAATGTTGATCTCACGGGATTCTTGAGTTGTGATGGATGTCTAGTTACTTCATGATGCTAAGGATGGTGTAAAAGGCAACTCCGATTGGTATCACGCTTCAAAGTTCCATTTCTTACACCTTAGCATCATTTTGGTAGAATTACTCTCTCAACACTTCTATCCATGCATATGTGCAAAGCTTTCAATCCAAACTCTATGCACATATGTAGGGAGAGCTAATGCTACCAAAACCGAGCTTGTGATAATTGTCCAAACTTTACTTATGAGCAAAATGATTGGACAAGTATGACAAGTTCAAAACTTTTATTATCAAAATCATCTTTGTGAGGGTTGTCATCAATTACCAAAAAGGGGGAGATTGAAAGTCCCTAGTTTGGTTTTGGCTAATTGATGAAACCTAGGACTAACCTTTGTATCTAAGTGGATGATTTAGATAAAGGTGGTCATTGAATATGAGACATGACATTAACTCATGTGACCAAGATGATGAAGGCCAAGATGATGCTTGGCTCGATGGACCAGTTGTGAAGGTGAAGGGCAAGTCAAGGCTTCGAAGCGAAGGACCATGCGATGGTGAAGCTTGAGCAAGACTTGGCGCCGACGGACCGATGCAACGGTGAAGAGCAAGTGAAGTCAAGGTCGATGGATCGAGACGGTCATGTGATGATATGAAGTGGATCATATCTTTTGGAAAAACAAAATGGGCTCAAGGCAAAGGTATAACCATAGGGCCATTTTGTTTTGCACTCAAGACACCATAGAGGGTGTGAGTGGTTTAGGATTGATAGCTGAACTATTAAGAGGGGAAGTCTTATCGGTTATTCGATGCACGGGTGCCACTAGGTGAATTCATGAAGTGCATTGCATGTAGGGCCTAGTGAGCTAACTGGAAAACCTTCGAAAATGATTATGAAAATGCTAACACACGTGCACAAGGTGGTGATCACTTGTTGGTGTTGGCACATTTATGAAGGCGATGAAGTTTGAGCGGTAGAGAGGGTTTGGGTCTCTCTCTCCCTCCCGCCGAGCTTGCGAGCGCAGGATTCAGGCGTTTTTGAGGACTTGAAATGCCTATTTTCCACTACGCCGGAAGTCAGAAAAGAAACATAGGTGAACGGAGGTCACAGAGGTGACCGGACGCTGCACCAGACGTGGTCACGGTTTGACCAGACGCGTCCGGTCAGTTCAATGTAGCTGTCAGGCGCGTGGGTGTTAGGGTTTGCAACCGGCGCGTCCGGTCACTCATGGGACTGGCGCATCCGGTCGGGCACCCAGAAGTGTAGCGTGTGGCGTAAAGCTGATCGGACGCGCGGCGCGTCTGGTCACACGTGATTGGACGCGTCTAGTCGTTGAGGGAGCTTACTAGACTCCAACCGGACGCTGGCACTGTCGCGTCCGATCGTTGCCTGGAGCGCGTCCGGTCGATGCTTCACGGGCACGCGGTACTGTGTGATCGGCGCGTCCGGTCGGTTGAGCGGTGCGTCTGGTCGTTGCATTTGACCATTGGCATTCAGTGACCATTGGAGGATCGGACGCAGTTGTGCGCGTCCGGTCAGTTTCGACCGGCGCGTCTGGTCATCCCGAAAAATGTCCAGTGAAGGGGTACAACGGCTCTATTCATTTGGGATGCTTATAAATACTTGTTGGCCAGCCCTTGGAGAGGCCTCTCGTGATTTCTAACACTCTTGTGCATCCTTTGAGCTAGAGATTCTCTCTCCCACTCATCTCTCTTGCTTGATTGCAAATCAAAAGTGAGATTGAGTGATCCCAAAGTGCATTCCATAGCTTGAGAGCATCTAGTGGCACTTGTGGGTGGTTTAGCCGGTGGATTTCTTGTTACTCTTGGAGAGTACTGCTCCTAGCCGGCTTGGAGATTGTTGGAGGCATTGGCAAGAGAAGGAGATTGTTCTTGGGCACCTCCAGTTGATTGTAAGAGGTTCTTGTGCTTTCCTTGATGGAGCGCTAAAAGTAACTCTAGTGGATTGCGCGTGTCATTGAGTTACCTCACTTGAGAGTGGTGTCTTGTGGTGCCTTGCGGGGCGTGCCTTGAGGGGCAAGTGACTTGAGGGTCACACCGAGGAACCATCTATGTGTTGGTCGACACAACAGGTGACGTAGCTTGTCGGTGCATAAGTGAACACCGGGTGAACAAAAATATTGTGTCTCTTGTCTCTCGGTGATTGATCTTCATATTGTGTTGTTGTCAATATTGATTGATTGTATATCATCTTGGTGATTGGCAACATCTTTACTCCACCGTCGGTATAAGATTCACAATCCTCTCTCTCGCATTTACATTTACTAGTTATCTTGTGTAGCTCTAGTGGTAGCCTTTGCTAGTAGTTGTTAGCTTGCTCACTAGTGTAAGTTTAGTGACATAGCACTTGTGTGAACTAGAGATCATAATCTACTAGACTTGTGGATAGGAGGCTTGCATCACAAGCTTTGGCTAAGCAAAACTCGCTTTATGGCATTTATTATTCTAACAAGTTTGCTTAGTGGTTTTTGTAGAATTTTTATAGGCTATTCACCCCCCCTCTAGCCATCTAGGACCTTACAATGGTGAAGAGTTGTTCTTCTTGTTTGTCAGTGATACGCTAGCTGTCTTGATGGTCAAAGAAGGAACCTCATTGGTGAAAGCTTCTTCTCAAATGGCTTAGGGATGTCCTCTTGCAACTGCGGTTGTTCATGGTCTCATGAGACATAGTCGGCAATCCACCAATGATTGATGTTTGTTGACACAAGGATGGATGCCATGATGTTGTGGCATCTTCTTATCCTTGTCCTTACTGCCAACATGCAAGATGATGTCTTTGAAGATGATGAAAGCAGATCTCGGATTGGCTAATGTGAGATGAGTTGCACCCTGCTTCTCAATGGCATCCTCGCTTGAGTTTTGGAAAGACTCAATGTGTGGTTGTCTTCAACATTGCTTAGGCCTGTCGCTTTGTTCATCCACTTTCTTTAAGTGAGTGCTTTTGTTGTAGATCCATTTTATGGCACTCGTCTTCTTTCTCTTTATTCCATAACTAAAGTGGTGGTTAGGTTTATGTTTGCAAGTTCATACCAAACCACCAATAGGCAGAGCTTATATTCTTTCATCCTGTAGAATGTTAATGGACACATACCCAAGGGAATACAACAAATTTAAAGTATGGGTTGTTGTCCATAACTTTTGTAGTTTTCCTCTATACTAATAAAAGGATGTTTTAGAATTGCTTTAGCATATATTTTATTTATCATGTTTTATAACAAATTTTATTTGTTTGCTGCATTCTAGCATGGTTCAAGGCAAAGGTAACTTGCAGCAAAAGACAAGGTGAATGATCTTTGATACTTACAGTTATTCCTTCCATGAAGAATGAGCTATGTCTTCTTTTTGGGAAGTTAGAGTTCATCATATGCCTTGCTTCATCTCTAGTGTGAGTTCATCTTGGGACTTTCCTAAATTGAATTTGAGTGTTTTGTATAGGGGTTAGTCCAACGAAATAACCAATGTCTACACAAACAATTTTTAGTTCAATCACCAAACTAAACTCCATGTCTAATTTGATTAAGGAAGAATATTTAACCTAAGCACTATGCTTAATTTAAAAAGTATTTGGATGTATGTCTAGTACTTCCAAACCAAAACTTGCCATGGCAGACAAAGGAAGCATGAAAACATTATAGAGATTTACTCAAATGGAGATGAACGAGCATGATCAAGGTGAGGAATTTTTTTCTTGCTTCTTCTCTTTTTTTAGATGCAAACGACATGGATGTATGCAAGGAACTAAACATGCAGTGGATGAGAAAACTCAAACTAAATGGGGTGGATGCATGGATTATTCAAAGTAAAAAAATGCAATGGAGATGCAAGAATTAGAAAGATAACTACTCAAAAAGTTTAAAGTCCATGAGCAAGACTATTTCACCTTTCTTAATCACACTTACCATGACTCACAAGATGGAATTTGTGAGTAGTGCAGCGTCTATGTTCATCACTTGAGATGTGATTTAAATTCTTGTGGCGATGACCTTTTCTCCAATTTACACATGGTTAGAACAATATATATATGTATACATAAACCTGTGAGATGGCAGGGTGCCAAAGTTGATGGATCATGAATGTTCAGACACCCTGAGTTCTTCAATGTATCTCTCATCTTTTTTTGTGAAAGTTTGCCAGAAGTTCAAAACAACGACTTTTGTACTGTCTGTTCCACAATTCAACAGAATAGGGGTAATCCTACTAAAGCTAGTGGTGCACTAAATAAGCAGACATGAAGATTATTATCAAAATCTTTATGCCAATTGTTTCCCTGGCAATGGCGACAAAAATCTTGTTGGTATTTATTAACACACATAGAAAATTTTGCAAGCGCACGGATACCGTTATAGCTTTTACCTAAAAGTATTCCAGAGTATCGTATTTATCCACAGGGAAGCAATGGTTAAAGAAACTAAAAATTTACCATCACGTATCTAATAAATTAATACACCAACTAGACTAAAGTGGAGATAAGTGGTAAATGATATGAGTTATGAATACTGACACACACATAAGAGAATTCCAAAATAAATGAGCAGTTTAGCTAAGCTGAGAGGACAACGGGTGAGTTCAAGGTTCCTAAATACTTCTCTATTACTTTGGTTCTATAAAGTATAACTAATTCATGGGTAGATATAGTGATCACAAAAAAACACTTTGGAGCAGCAGTATCTTTCCAACTCTCGAGGGGGGTGAGAAAGCGTAGTTGGGGGAAGGCTGCCTAAAGCTCTACGGACACCAATCCTAACATGGTGGATTACATAGGACTAGTCAGAGATGTCACCTATGGGGCTACCACAACTATCCATGGGATTGGGCACAATCTCAGGTAAACTCTAACCTAGACACCATGTCTATACTAGCGATTACTACTCTAGTCATGATCTATAACTAGAGCACTCGATGCGAGCGAAGATCCCATGCCAAGGTATGATAACTATGCTAACCATGCATACGAAAGGCATAAAAGTAAATAAAGAAGATAAATATATTAAAGCATAAGTCTTGCAAAGGTAAGATACAAAGATATACTAGACCTCCGAAGAATTCTGCAGAACTTGAGCGTAACTCGACTCTCCCTAACTCTCATCTAGAACTAATCTACTACATTGGAAAGTCTAGCCCTAATTCTCCTCGTGTTGAGTCTTGATCTGAATGAGAGATAGCCTCCTAGATAGGGTCTGGGCGTCCTTATATAGGGGGAGATGGAGTAGCGGCCAAGGAAATGCCACGTCATTGATCCGTGTCACCTCTCTCAACCACCGTTGGATAAACCGACCTAAAACCACCTTAAAATCAACAAAGTAGATCATAGAAAGGAGTAGGAGGCAGCGGAGGGCGAGCGGGCTCTAGGCTAGGCTGGGCAGCCTCCCCCATGGGCCGGCCGGCCCACTATGGTGGAGTCTCGACCCAGGCTTTGTCGTGATGTCTTCTGGAACCTTCTGGAGTTGTCTTTCATAGTTTTTGCAAATATAATCACTTGTTGTCGTCGGATGGCTTGTTTGGATTGTATGACAGTGGTCTCGGGGCTATTTTTTGGATAAATCCTCCTACATACAAATATTTACCAAAGCTTGTGGAATTCATTAGTTTAAACCCCTATACCTATGTTTGGTGATGGAATTAAGTATTTATGCAGGTTATGTTGATGGTTTATAAATGGTGTCGTGTCAGTGACCGCCAACAACCACCCTAGGGCGGTGCCCACTAGACCGAGGCCGAGAGCGAGCAAAAGAGCTAGGGCACCACCAGTGGTGGTGTGCACCACCCTAGGGACAGCGGTGCACTGCCAGGGTATGTTTAGTGCCACTACCATGGGCACCGCCCCTTTTCAGCCGAGAGTGAGGAAGTAGGGTTGGTCACCGCCATGGTCACCGCGGTGCATCGCCCTAAAATTCCAGAGGCTGGGGATCTCAGGCAGTTAGCCTAGGTGGTCACTACCACCCCTATTTTGGTGCCACCACCACCCAGTGTCCGGTGACCAACGACTAGTTACTAGCCATTGGAATTCGACCGTTGGGAGGGCACCGCCGTGTCCGATGCCCTCGCAGAAACCAACAGCTTTGCTCCAACGGCTCTATTTGGCTTGGGGGCTATAAATAGAGGTGGAGCTCAGGCTTGGGCTGGTTGTTGAGCACCCTTAAGCCTTGGTGGCTTGTGTAGGTGTGCTTGGATGCCCTCTAACTCACTTGTACATGCAAGAGTGTGATCCAATTATGAGTGAGTGTGATTCTAGTGTGTTGCATCGTGAGGTTGCATCGAGTGGCACTAGGTGATTGAGTTACAAGCCGGTGGTGCTTGTTACTCTTGGAGGTTGCCACCTCCTAGATGGTTTGGTGGCATGGTCTCTGTCAAAGTCTGCAAGAAGCTTGTGCAGTGCTCCAGAGAAGAGCTTTGTGAGGGGCATTGTGCTCGCCCCACGGAAGCTGCGAAGAGCAACTCTAGTAGAGCAAGACGCGAAGGGCGACAAGTGATCTGGCTGTGTCAAGTGCTAGAGCTTGTGGTAAGCACTCCATGTGGGAGAGTATGACTTGTGGGTCACCACTTGCAAGAGGACCAATGACAACCTTGGAGCTTGTCTCAACGGGGACTAGAGTGTTGGCAAACACGTGAACCTCGGGATAAAAATTACCGTGTCATCACTATCTTCATCATCTTCTCACTGGTTTGCATTCTGTGCAACACAAGCTTGTTCTTACATTTCATACATTGTGCTTGTGTAGTTGCTCTAGTAACTAGTTGTGCTTGTGTAGCTTACTAGTTACCTTCTTGCTTGTGTAGCATAGAAGTAGCTCCCTTGCGTGGCTAATTTTGTTTTAGTAACCTTGTTAATCACAATGCTTAGTTTGTGTAGCTAAGTAATTTGAGCTCTCTAATTTGGTTTGTATAGCCTTGTTATTGAGCATCTCTAGTGAGCTTAGGCTTTGTGCGCTTTGCATCACTAGATTGTGTAGGTGCTCCCCAGTTTGCTTGAACTACTAGTTGCATAGGTTTGTGTGACCTTGCAAGCTAGAATTGGTTAGGTGAGCGCTAGGTAGCCCAACACCTTTGTTGCCTAATTAGGATCTTTATAAGGTGGTTGTTAACTTAGATATAGGGGTGTTGTCTTGGCTAGACTGATAGTTTTAATTTTGCATTTGTCTCGGTTAGCCGGCACGTTTAATTTTAGAAAGGACTATTCACCCCCCTCTAATATGACATCTCGACCCTACATTCACCCCAAAAGGTCTGCCAAGCTAGGCAAGTAAGTGAGGTGGGGATAAACCTACTCTCCTCTAGCTGCCACTATAGCCTCCAAGCGGCACACTCTCTAAGACTTGAAAGCTACAACACTATTGAGGTAGGCATTATAGAAATCCTCCTATAACACAGTGTAGAATCCCTCTGAAGCCCTCTTATCCCTCTAAGGTGGGAACCACTGGTCAACATCCACAAAACAAAAGTTGCTGAACCTGCCTAGTTGTGGCTACCCTCAAGTCCAAGTGCTCTACTGGTGACGGGCCTCGAGGTCTAGGACGTGGCCAAGAACCATACCTCTGTGACTATGACCTAGGTGTCACTTGAGCAGGACATGACCTAAGCATCATAGTGGTTGCTCCTGCTGCTGCTCTACCCCCTCCTAGGGTTGCTCGGTCTCCTCATGCTCTACCTATGGCTGCTCTGTCTCTCCCTGAGGCTACTTAGTCCCCTCAACTAGGCTAGTAAGAGAGACAACTTGACCACCAAGTATAATAGTCCTAGGAGGACTACAGCTCACTATCGCATTCTCCTACAAAGCTCTCCTCTGAGCTACTGTCAGGTGATCTCCAATATGAACACCAACACCTCTCTCAACACGCTCAGCTGCTGCTGCCACTACTACTACTGTCTCTGTATCTACATCACCACGTTTGTGCTTTTTCTTTACAACCATCTTCTTTGGCCCCTTGTTCTTCTCTCTTGTTGTCAGACGAGGTGGATGCCTCTCATCGTCGTCGGGAGCACCAAAGCCTTTCTTGCATCGAACCATGGCTAACACTACAAAGAAGCCAACTGACTAGCAAAGAACCACTGCCACTAACAACAAGAACTCCCCCTGTCCCTAACAATCACAGACAAGATCAACTGCCCATCATATGCCAACTAATAAGAAATTCACTATCACTATGAACCACTACATCTGACACTCTAGAGGCTTGGCCTCAATCCATGCTCACAGGCTTGGCCCTAAGTCAACAGTCACTACCCACTGACCAAGTATAGACTCGCTGCCCCCAACATGCTGCATAGATGGATATAGATGGAATAAATAAGCAACATGTTATACTAGAGAAGCGAAAATCTAATAGAGGCAAGCATTAGATGAGTCAAGAGGAAGATGGCTTGCTACCTCAAAAGAAGATGAAATCCTGTGAATGGGTAAAGCACTAACAAGCATAGGGGCACCATAGATCAAGGCATAGGCACCTAGGGATGGCTGTAGCCGGCCAAGAAATCACTGTGGCACAACCACAGGAAATCAAGGAAGAGCACTGCAAAGGAGTAGACGCGAATTGGGATCAGAAAACATGCACAGGAATGGCTTAGGCAATTAAGCGAACACTTGGTGGGCAGTGGTGGTGCTCACCCTAGATATAGGCACTATCGGCTGTTAGCAGTCCTTAACTCATATTTTTACCCGCCAACTTTACATAAAATATATACAAACAAACACCAAAACTTAGTAAATAGGGTTTATACTAACGATTTCCATGAGTTTTGGTGTTTGACCATTTATAGGAGGGCTTTTGTGGAAATGCACATAAAAGGCTAAAGAATGCACAAAGGAACAAAGCATAAATGACATCTTACGCAACCCAAGAAGAGAGGCTCACAACTATACAGAACCAGGGGCCCAAAGACGAGGAGAACAAGCCCATAACCGAAGCAAACCATCTCAACTTCGCGCAAAACTCACATAGGCCCACTCTAGAAGACCAGAGGAGAACCCACCATGAAATTGGACTCAAGGTGGCCCACCTAGGGTATGGCCTAACCCATGGTGTGGGTGCACCCCTGGTGGCGCGCCTATTGATGGTATTTAACTATCAATTTTTTACCGTCAACTTAAACAAAAGAAGGATATAAATAAAGTTACCACCCTAGAGTAGGGATTTAACTAACAGAATTCCATGAGTTTTGGTGAATGTCTATTTTTGTAGGGTGTCAACTGAAAACGACCAAAGATGGTCCATATGTCAGGTTTACATAGAGAGAAAGGACCATACACCGAAAAAGTATAATCTAGAAGACTCGGGAAGCCACGCCCTGGAAGGTGGGGCCCACCTGTCACTAAGACATGGGCGGGCGCCCACACCCTCTGGGTGACTGACCCCCTGTAGAGCAAATCAGGCTCCGTCTCGCGGATCATGCCTCCACCGCCTTTTAAGATTAATAATAATCATTGATCAAGGCCAGTTTGATCTGAGGGCTATGGTGATTCCTAGAGGGCTATATAAGCAAGGCCCCTGGCCCCTAGATCAGAGAGTTTAGAAACCCTAATTCATATTTTACAGAGAGAATTCACCTGAGAGGGGTCCCTTGAATGGATCTTTCTCTAGGGCACATACAAGAGAGTTTAGCTTTGTAGTCTCTATGTGAGATTAGAGTTATTCTTCTAGATTGAGAGTTAGAATGGAGGTAGAAGTTGGAGAAAGCCCAACCTATCGGTGTCTCCTCTCCAGTCTGTACCTGTGGGATCAAGTCTCCTAACCCGGGGCTTGGTTCTAGGATTCTTCAACAATTCAACTTCTAAAACTAATTAAGTACGTTGCTATTATTGTTCTTTGGTTTACGGGTTTACTTTATTCGCTTCGCGTAGGGAATAGAGTAATCGTTCATAGTGTAAGAGTGGTGCTTAGGCTAGGAATACTTGTAACTATCCCCTATCTGGCTGGATCGGTGTGTAGTCATGTGGGGCGTGACAATCCCATTGTTACCTTCAGAAACCTCCTCCTGTCAGAACGTTTGGTAGGACCTAAGTGCCCTGGTTAAGCATCTTCTATGGTGTCTCCTTTCCAACGGTACGTCCCCCTAGAATAGTAGTATCATATCTTACCATAGGTTGGAACTAGACTATCGTAGTAGTCTTCTCTAATCACTTATATCTTCACCACCTTATAGTGCGGCCTAGGGGTAATAGTAAAGACTAGGTTAGTCATCGCACGCTTTCTCCTTGCGGATAAAACAAATACGATACTCTGGACTTATCTCCCGGGTGAAGTGCTCACCGATATCCATACGCTTGCAGATTATTTCTCTTAGATTCTTTCATGTGCATAACCAATATCAACAGCGCCTCAGGCTCAACCTTCTCTAGTCGGTTCATACTGACATCCCAAAGGTGGTTGAGAGGGTTTTGGGCAGATTCAATGTACCTGTATGGTGGTTTGGAGCTTTCTATGTGGGGATCCAAGCATATTCCATGGACATTCCCTCCTCTCCACCTATAAAAGGAGGCCCCCTCTCCTCATTTTATTCATGAAGGAAGACACAACACAGGAGAGACACAATGTAGCAAGAAGAGAGAAGAGCTTCATTCATATCTTAGCTCTCTAGCTAGTCCTAATGTAGGGAGTGAGTGAGGAAGAGTGAGAGGAGTTCCGAAGATGTCGGCTCCCTCTCAACTTGTACCTCGACGGACCTTGTGCTACTTGGAGTACAAAGTTCATGCTCTTTTATGGTGGTAAGCTCTTACTTTAAGTTAGTCTGTTTACTATTTACTTGTGGGTTCGTCCTTCGCTCTTGTAGCGGATCTCTAGTAGAGGGCTCCTAATAAAGACGGATCACCCTGTACAGTGCTAGAGTAGTAGTCGATAGCGTAGACGTGGTGTCTAGGCTAGAGGCTACCTTTGTTTGCCTCGTACCCTACGATTGAGGGGTAGGCGGCAGGTGGTGATAGCCCTGTCTGTCCCTCGTAATCCCCCACATCTAGATACAGTGTAGAGCCATAGGTCAGGATCGCCTGGCAGACTAGGTGTGCTCTGGTACCCGAAGTAAGTATATAGTGGCAAAGCTATCTTAACTTTCGATCTTTATCCCTAGAAAACCTCGCTACCCTAGCTATCTTTCTTCTTGTTACCTTAGGTGAACTAGCTAAGAGACTTTACACATCCATTCCTCATGGAAATACAATACCCTAAATACTTTTGGGTGAAATGCTACAACTATAATTTCATGCGCATGAGGATTATGTCTATATGCGTTTAGAAATACCAACACTAGCCAAGTAAATGTCAAAGCACTAGCTCGGACCACTGAGAGAATGCATGCGAGGTCGTCGAAGTGACAAGAGACGTTAGTGAGTCGGCACGGTCAAGAGGCCCGGCAGCGGTGGTGGCACACCTGGCGAGCAGGGGCGCGACCAGAAGCGGATGTGAGGAGGGCACGAGCGTGGGGTGTGCGGGCAGTTGTGGTGGTGAGGCTAGGCATGGGGGCAGTGAGAGCATGAACATGGTGGTGCAGTCACACGGCGGCCTAAGGAGCACAGTCACGGTGATTAGAGTTAGCGGCACGGGCAGCGGTGCATAGGGTTACAAAAAGCATGGCGGCGACACCGTACGGAGTTTGAATGCGGGCCGACTCGAATGGGAGAGAAGGGAAGGCCGCGGGCCTAGCTGACAGAAGAAGTGAGCACTAGCACAAGGATACGTGGGCCCCATGCGTCAGTTAGAAACAAGGAAATCCATTTTGCTCTCACTATAGTGACCGGACGCACGGATAGAATGAACGAACTCTAGGCCTCCAGCGTCAGGTGTGGTACAGAGGGCACCAGAATGCCTCCACACATGACCTAATGTGTCTGCTACTCATGACTAAATGCTATGCTGAGTTCGGTCATGTCCTGCTTTCCTTCCTCATATGACCGGACACTGAAATCATTTCACACCTGACGCTGTCGAGCTCCTGTTCATGCGTCAAATCCAGGGAGCACTGACTAGACACTATTGTAGGCGAGTCAGGTCCTACATCTGATCACCCTTGAACAGTAGATTCTCCTCCTTTCTTCATGACGCTTCCTCACAATCGAGTCCCAACTTCACTAAGGGCCAAATAAACACCAATTGAGACAGATATGAGAGACCTCTCTCAAACCCTCGAGATTTTCAAAATAATTTGCCTTTGGCTATAATTCTTTTTAGGAAAATAGGCAACAAACGGGGCGAGGAGCAACATGTGGCCACTCAATAGGGTTTATAACCAATAGGAGCCTCAAATGCTCTCCCTATTTATGGACGAACACAGCGGATGCTCCAAAGATAACCGAAAGGAAACGACAAAGCAACACACATGCATATGCAATGCAATACAAGAAAGGTAAATCTAGTTGCTTGTCAAGTTTTATCCAAGGTTAAGCTTTTTCACATGCTTTTCGACGGTTATCTAACCATGTTAGACAAGCCCTAAGTGTATTATTAAAATTTAAACATGTATTATATTACAATGCAATGCAAGGGTCAACACAAGCTCATTTTTTAATGAAGTTACTTAAGTCAAGCACATTGAGTTCATTCCTCAACTGACAAATTGTAGCCTCATCTAGCGGTTTGGTGAAGATATCCGCCAATTGATCCTCGGTCCTTACACCTTCTAGTGATATATCATTTTTAGCAACATGATCTCTGAGAAAGTGATAATGGATATCTATGTGCATGGTGCGAGAGTGTTGAACTAGGTTATTACCAATTTTTACCGTGCTCTCATTATCATATAAAAGAGGTACCTTTTCTAGAACTGCACCATAGTCTAGAAGAGTTTGCTTCATATAAAGGATTTGTGCACAACAAGCACATGCGGCAATGTACTCCGCCTCAGCGGTGGACAAGGCCATATTATTTTGCTTCTTAGAGGTCCAAGACACTAGTGATCTACCAAGCAAATGGCACCCTCCGGATGTGCTTTTTCTATCATTTTGCAACTGGCATATTCCGAATCAGAATAGCCAACTTGTTAGAATCTAGCTTCTTTGGGATACCAACGGCCAATACTTGGTGTGTGCTTAAGGTACCTAAGGATTCTCTTAACGACAACTAAGTGAGCTTCCTTAGGACTAACTTGAAATCTAGCACACTAAACATGATGTCGGGCCTAGATGCGGTCAAGTATTACAAGTTACCAATCATAGAGCGGTAGAGAGTTTGATCAACCGATTTACCTCCCTCATCTAGGTTGAGATGTCCATTTGATGGCATTGGTGTCTTGATTGGCTTACATTCATCCATTTTGAATCTCTTGAGAAGATCCTTGGTATACTTTTCTTGAGAGATAAAAATCCCTTCTCTCATTTGCTTGACTTGAAAACCAAGAAAGAATGTAAGCTCTTCAATCATAGACATCTCAAACTCCTTCGACATTAATTCACCAAACTCTTTGCAATAGTCTTCATTTGTTGAGCCAAATATGATATCATCAACATATACTTGATAAATGAAGATCTCTCCATTAAGCTTCTTCATGAATAGTGTGGTGTCGACCTTCCTAATGGTGATGCCCTTCTCAATGAGGTAATCCCAAAGGTGCTCATAACATGCTCTTAGGGCTTGCTTTAGCCCATATAGTGCATTGGACAACTTATAAACATTATTAGGATATCTAGGGTCTTCAAACCTGAGAGGTTGATAAACATAGACTAGTTCATTTATGAAGCCATTTAAAAATGCACTTTTAACATCCATTTGATATAGTTTCATTTTATGATGAGATGCATATGCAAGGAGGATATGAATGGCTTCAAGTGTTGCAACCGGTGCAAAGATCTCTCCAAAATCCAAACCTTCAACTTGAGAGAACCCCTTTGCAACTAGCCATGCCTTATTCCTCACAATAATGCCTTGATCATCTTGCTTATTGCGGAACACCCACTTTGTTCCAATGACTCTTGCATCTTGTGGTCGCTCTTCAAGTGTAACACCCTCGATGTTACGTTGTAAATCACAAGTTAAAAATATTCTTGGGCATTGCATTTAGTTAAAGTGCATGAGCTGGAAATAAAAATTGAAATGCAATTTGAGTCTCGGAAATGAAAAATAGAAAACAAATAATATAAAACCTAGATCAGCAAGAATTCGCTAACTAAAACTATCAAGTGCGAATATTCATGAATTTTATCAAACCAAAGCGGGAAAGATCAATTACTCGTGAATGACACACTCCAACACAAGTCATCAGCCACTTGCACGCCTGACATGCTGTAAGGTCCAAATGGCTAGAGGGGGGGTGAATAGCCTATTTAAAAATCTACAAGCTTCACTAAACAACCACGTTAGTATAAAAGATGGCTAAGCTAATTCTAGCACTAGCTCAACTACATTATGCAAGCCACCTATACAATTCTAGTGAAGCAAGGCTATGATCTCTAATACACACCAACAAGACTAAGTCACTAAGCTACTTACTCCTATGTGATAAAAGCTACACTAAGAATAGTACAAGAAAGTAAAGAGCAAGTGACTTGATTCTTATACCAATGATGTAGAGAAGTAATGCACTTGAAGAATCAATCACAATGATCAACCACAAGAGAAATCCTTGGCAAAGAGATGACATAAGATTTTTACCGAGGTTCACTTGCTTTCCGACAAGCTACTCGTTGTGGCGATACACCCACTTGTCGGTTCGCGAGCTAATCGACTATCAAGAGTCGAGCCCTCGGCGGGCGCCACACAACCGCACACAAGATGGGGATCCTCCAAGCCACGAGCTCCACTAGAGTATCCAATTTGCGAACTCTCGTGGGGAAGGATCAAGAACCCCTTACAACACTTGGTGAGGGCTCCAACAATCTTCAATTGTGAGCTCAATCACCTCCGCTGCTCCAAGCCATCTACCGTGTCAGGAAACATGGAAGAGTAACAAGAAACCACAACAACTCGAAGATCAAGTGCCTCTAGAATGCAACTCTCAAGCAATGCACTTGAATCTCACTCAATCTCACTCAAGATGTGCAACTAAGCAAAGAGATGTAACACCCTAAAAATTTGAAAAGAAGAAAAATAGGAAAAACATGATTTTTACATTTATTTTTGTGAAGCATGCAAAATTTAGAATAAGAATAATTTTTATAAATTTAAAATTAAATATAAGGGTAGAAACATGTTTGTGCACTCATGCTGTTGCATTTGAATTTTTGAGATGAGTGGTTTGATTCAAATTCAAATTTGATTTAAAAATCATTTGAAAAAGGAATTTGAAAAAAATTGGAAAAAGAAAAAGAAAGGAAATTCATTTTCATTCGGATTTTGGTCCAGCCCGCCGTCTCGGCCTGCTTAGCATGCGGCCCGCTTCTCTTCACCGCGGCCGGTTTTCTTTTCCTGGGCCGAGCCCAAGCCGCAGCCGCCGGCCCAACCCGCGCGAGCGCTCGCGTCCCGCACGGCCGCGTTCTACCCGCCTGAGTCGCTGACTTGTGGGTCCCGCCTGTCATTGACACTTTCAAACTTTCCTTCTTCTTCCTCCGGTGCTTTCCAAAAATGGACGCCGTCGTTTCCTTCTTCACCGATCCGAAGCCGCCGCCAATCTCCGCGCCTTCCTTGTTTCCTCGCGTCTCCGGACTATAAAAACGGAGCCCCGCGTGATTCCTCCCTCATCCCGTGTCTTCGGCAGCCGATTTGGTGCTCGGGAGCTAGGTCACCGCGAGCACGAGATCCACCGTCCGCCCCTCAAAGCCGCACGCGCTCCTTGCTTCGTCCCCGGCCACGATTTTGCCCTAGGTGAGTTCGCGTTGAAGTTATCTACCTGCCGGTGCTTTTGTTTTGCAATTTCGTGCACCACAGAGCGAGATAGGCTCCACCCGGCCATGGCGCCGCCGCGGGAAGTCGCCGTCGGGGTCAAATCCGGCCGGAGCGCCGCCCCGTTCCCCCCGATCCAATCTGGACCGTCCGATCTAAATCCAACGGCTAGAATTAGAAGATACCGGTTCGCTGGTAAAATTGTAAAAGAGTCCCTGTGATTTTTAAGTATAGAACCCGCAGTCCTAAAACGTAAAGCTCAGAGTACGCTTTGATCGGTTGAAAACGTATTTCGTCTCGGTAATTGAAAAATACGTTTTCTGATATTTACAGTTTTGCCACTGAGTTTGTTTTAGTCATAAATTATCCGTTTTAACTCCGATTTGATCCATTCAAATTGCGTTAGATTCATATTTGCGAGCTCTACATGATGATAGAACTGTACAGTAGGTTTGAGATAATTTATTTTCAAGTTTATATTAAAGTATTTATTTTTCTATAGGAAATCTTTGGAAATTCATAACTTTGTCGTTTTAGATCCGATTTTCGTGATCTTCGCGTCTGTGTGATCCTAGCAAGTTGTAGATTCATTTTAAAGACTTTTTATCTTATTTTCTTACTGTTGGTGTATTGTTCTAATTATAGTCTTGTTTGTTAATGCATGATTGCCTCTGGATGTGTGTTGTTGATAATGGTTGATCGAGTATAGACGGTGAGAAATTTGTTGGAGATCAAGAGCCTTACTACGAGCAAGATCTTCAGGACCAGTTTGAGCAAGGCAAGTATAGCATGGGATTATCCTTGTTGTCCTATTCACCATATGCAATTAATATCATTATGCATTTATTCCTTGTTAAGGATGACTTAGCGATTGATCTTTTACCTTGGTACCCATTATATTGCATTGAGTAGTTTGGCTAGTGCTTAAACAATGATCATGTAATTTGACTAATGGAATATGCAATAAACATTAAAAGATGATTTTATTACTGTTTAAGGGTACTAGAGCATGGGGTTACTTTGGTGCTCTAATTGCTCTCCATAAGGACTCATCTATAAGCGACAATCCGGGATTTACAGTACAACTGTGGGGGCTATATGGCTCTGGCTTTAGTCATATAGAAGGACCTTTTCTAGCTTGTTAGAGGTATTCCTTTATGGCGTAAGAATGGCTTGACGAATCGGGTATAGTGCGGCCTCTGTCCTCATGTGTATAGGCTGCGTGTTATTGTGCCATCAGGAAGGGGGGCTCTACATCTGTTTGCCGAGTGAAATCTAATGACCCTAACTTGTTAGACGAACCTTCGAAAGACTTCATAGTGTTTACCCTGCCTGCTCACCTTGGTAGTGTTTTGGGAGTAATTAACCCGGGCATTTGGGTAACACGACTCACAGTGAAAGTGTACAACCTCTGCAGAGTGTAAAACTGTTATAACAGCCGTGCTCACGGTTACGAGTGGCCTTGGACCCTTATGGAATAGTTGAATAATTGTTTATAATTATGTTTTTGCTATTCGTTAATCATTTCACATGGATCATATGTTTAATGCTTATATTGAGACATTTTGATGCTATTGTTATGCTAAAATCATGCTAACTAAAAGCTACATGCTGATAAACCAATGAATATGCCTTTTTGAGCCTCATGAACCCCATGTTACACTTGTTGAGTACGAGATGTACTTACGCTTGTTTATTTCTTTTACTTGGATAAAAATCCCGGATGGGTAACAGATGGAGGTAATAGTGACTACTACGCCTACTTCCCTGAAGATTACTAGTCTTGCTGTCAACCAGTCAATGTACCTGTGACTGGAGCTACCACGAGAGATTTTTATTTATACTTCCGCTACGTTTGTGTTAAGACTATGTGTTTAAATATCGTGATGTAATAACATTTGTGATGATACTTCTGTTATAATTTGTGAACTTATGTGTGATTGATCTCTGGGCGCACATAAGTGTATGCATTCCATTTGGTCGATAAATGGGTGTGACAAGAGATGAGTGGAGGGGTTGTTCTCTAGCTCAAAGGATGTCTCTAGGTCTCAAAATGTGCAAGAGTTACCCTCAAACCCCGGACATCTTCTATTTATAACGAAGGGGTACGCAGCTAGCCGTTACCGGATGACACAGTTCAAAATGTGCTGACCGGACGCACCGGTCAGGGTGAACGGACGCGTCCGGTCACTACAGGACAAGCGTGAACAGTGCGTGTCAGAAGTTACCGTTGCCGTGACCGGATGCGCTCTAGCATTTGACCGAACACGCTGCACCTGGTGTCCGATCGGAGTCCAGTAAGCTCCCACCGTGACCGGACGCGTCCGGTCGCACATGACCAGACGCGCCGCGTGTCCGATCGTGTCGCGTTACTAACCGGACGCTCCGATCTCGAGGATCAACAGACGCGCCGGTCGCGCGTTCTACGTGCATCTTTCCTCTGCACCCAGGTGAACTGACTGGACGCGCTGGTCAGGCCAGACCAGTGTCCGGTCACAAAACCTAGGCGCGCTGACCGCTGCTAAGAACTGATCGGACGCGTCTGGTCAAACCACGACCACGTCCGGTGCAGCGTCCGGTCACCATAGTGACTGCCGTTTGCCTCCATTTCATTTCTGACTTCCGGCGCAATAGAAAAAAGGTGTTTCACTTCCCCAAAAGCACCGAATCCCACCTCACAAGCTCGGCGGGAGGGAGAGAGGAACCCAAACCCATCTCTACCGCTTAAACTTCACTGCCTTCGCAAAAGTGCTAACACCACCAAGTGTGCACCACTATGTGCATGTGTGTTAGCATTTTACAAACATTTTTCAAGGTGTTATGTTAGCTCTCTACTAGATCCTAATGCATATGCTCAAGACTTTGATCTAGTGGCACTTGATTTTTGAGCTAACCGTGATTGCCCCTCTTGATAGTAAGCTATGTATCCTAAACTCGATCAATCACTTCTCTACTCATCTTAGACCCGCAAAAGGAAAACCCTATGGTTATACCTTTGCCTTGCGCTCTTAGAACCTTCTCCTCCACTTGAACATCATGTCCATCATTTTATGTGCATCACCACCTTGATCTTGCTCATCATTTCATGCACCAACTCTTTGTGATCTTGTGGCCATCACTCCTTGCCACATACATCTTCATCACATGTGTTGCTTATGCCTAACTCAATACACTTAACACATGGCATTAGCAACTTGGTGTCATTAATTACCAAAACCAAACTTGGGATTTCAATCTCCCCCTTTTTGGTAATTGATGACAACCACCACAAAGATATGAAATGAAAACAATTTTCAATTTCGATAGTATTAGCCCCCCCTACATATGTGCTTCCATGAGTTTGGTTCAATTGTGCACATATGTATGGATTTGAATTTTGGGAGAGTTACTACTACCAAATTGATGCTAAGGTATATAGAATGGACCTTTGAAGCGTGATACCAATCGGAGTTGCCTTTATATACCATCCTTAGCATCGATGTAGCTAGACACCACTTGTAATACATCACTTGTAAAGATCACAAACACTAAAGTACCCCGTGAGATCAACATTATAAGCAAAGGTGTCTAGATACCACTTGTAAAGCTACTCGTAACAAATCATCATTCAAGTTCTATTTCTAGCAATCACCATTCAATCATGAATATGAATTTAAGCTTTGCAATGCAACAATTCATCATGTTAATGCACATACAAATGCAACAAATAATTCATGAGCTTGCTCCCCCTACTTGTGTGCTCAATTTTAATTTCTCTCCCCCTTACTATATCTTTCTCCCCCTTTGCAACTTAACTTTTTATCTTTGTGACTTTTCTATCTTTGTGACTTTTCTCTCTCCCTTTGTCAACAATCACCAAAAAAGGTGCCAATTTTAGTGAGAGTCAAGTCGATCAATATGAGGGAGTCCAAATTATGGTTCAATCTAGATCACTTGCCTAGAGTATGTAATTCAGTTAGATCCAAGGACAAGCTTCTTCACACCTCATAAAGTATAAGGGTTATCTTGACCATGTTGAATTACACATCATGAGCTCATTTTTCTAGATTCAACACTAGGTTTGCAAGCCCACAACACATGTCATATGCTACCACTAGATCAAACAAACATAGAAGCAATAGTGGTACCATATATACATCAAAATCATTTGATTTTCATGAATGAGCCTCTTTGTCATGCAAATATGTCTATATGTTCTAAACATGTCCTTAGCAAAGTATGAATGATATGCCAAACAACTTTACCTTGCATTGTCGAAGGGGAGGCATGTCATATAAGAATGTGGGGGTGCACTCATTTCAAGTTGGAGAAATCAAGTATGTTCAATTCATTCTTCAACTTGTAAAACCTTTTCTCATCAAGTGGCTTTGTAAAGATATCAGCTAGTTGATCTTCGGTGAAAATGCTTTCAATGCTAATATCACCCTTTTGTTGATGGTCTCTTATGAAGTGATGGCTTATGTCAATGTGCTTCGTTCTTGAATGTTGAACCGGATTTTGAGTCATCTTGATAGCACTTTCATTGTCACAAAATAATGGCACATTCTTGAATTTGATTCTAAAGTCATTCAAGGTTGCTTTCATCCAAAGCAATTGTGCACAACGACTACCGGCACTAATGTATTCGGCCTCGGCGGTAGATAGTGCAACACTATTTTGTTTCTTTGATGACCATGAAACAAGAGACCTTCCTAGCAATTGACAAGTGCCACTTGTGCTCATTCTATCAATCTTGCAACCACCATAGTTGGAATCCGAATATCCAATCAACTCAAAATTAGATCCCTTGGGATACCATAGTCCAACATCATGAGTGCCCTTAAGATATCTCAATATTCTCTTGGTTGCTTTTAAGTGACTTTCTCTAGGTGAAGCTTGATATCTGCACACTTGCATACACTAAACATCACATCCGGCCTAGAAGCAGTGACATAGAGCAAACTTCCAATCATAGACCGGTATTGCTTTTGATCTACCATATTGCCACTAGCATCAACACCCAATTGATCATTTGTGCCCATTGGTGTACTCATTGGTTTAGCATCTTGCAATCCAAACTTCTTGATTATGTCCTTGATGTACTTCCCTTGACTTACAAAAGTGCCATTCTTCATTTGCTTCATTTGAAGTCCAAGGAAGTAACTAAGCTCTCCAATCATAGATATCTCAAACTCATTAGCCATCATATTTCCAAACTCTTCACAAAAGTCTTGGTTAGTTGATCCAAAGATAATGTCATCCACATAGATTTGCAACACAAACAAGTCATTTCCAAGCTTCTTGGTGAAGAGAGTGGTGTCAACCTTTCCCATCTTGAACCCTTTAGAGAGAAGAAAGTCCCTCAATCTCTCATACCATGCTCTAGGTGCTTGCTTCAAACCATACAATGCCTTCTTTAGCTTGAAAACATGGTCGGGCTTATTGTCATCTTCAAAACCGGGAGGTTGCTCAACATAAACTTCCTCATTTATGTAGCCATTGAGAAATGCACTCTTAACATCCATTTGATAGAGCTTGATGTTGTGTGCACAAGCATATGATAATAAGATTCTAATAGCCTCCAATCTTGCAATGGGTGCATATGTTTCTCCAAAGTCAAGACCCTCAACTTGAGTGTATCCTTGTGCTACTAATCTTGCTTTGTTCCTCACAACCATGCCATCTTGATCTTGCTTGTTTCTAAAGACCCACTTAGTACCAATCACATTATAGTTCTTTGGCCTCTCAACAAGTTTCTAAACTTGATTTCTAGCAAAGTTGTTTAGTTCTTCATGCATGGCATTTACCCAATCGGAATCCTTCAAAGCATCTTCTAATTTCTTAGGTTTTTCAAGTGACACAAATGAGTAATGCTCACAAAAGGATGCTAGCCTTGATCTAGTTTGAACACCACTTTGAATTCCACCAATGATTTGGTCCAATGGATGATCTCTTGCAATACTAGTAGGTTGGAGTATTGGGAGTAGATTGCTTCCACTTGTTTGACCTTGAACTTGAGCTTCATCATGAGTACCACTAGAGCTTGCTTGATTTGTATCAATTTACACACTTTGGTTGATCACATGAATATCATCATGATCAACTTGCCTTGGCCTAACATCACCAATGTCCATGTTCTTCATTGCATTTGACAATTAATCTCTTCTCACATCATCAAGGTTTTGAGCTTCATTTTGAGACCCTTGGGTTTCATCAAACTCAACATCATGAACTTCTTCCAAGGTGCCATTTGTGAGATTCCAAACTCTATATGCTTTGCTTGTGGTAGAATAACCAAGTAAGAATCCTTCATCACATTTCTTTTCAAACTTGCTCAATCTAGTGCCTTTCTTGAGAATATAGCATTTGCAACCAAACACTCTAAAGTATGCAATGTTGGGCTTTCTTCCATTCAATAGCTCATATGGTGTCTTCCCAAGCTTCCCATGGCAATAGAGATGGTTGCTACAATAACAAGCCATGTTGATGGCTTCACTCCAAAAAGAATGACTCACATTGTATTCACTAAGCATTGATCTAGCCATATCAATCAAGGTTCTATTTTTCCTTTCAACTATGCCATTAGATTGAGGAGTGTATGTTGGTGAGAATTGATGTCCAATTCCAAGATCATCACATAAATCTTCAATTCTTATGTTCTTGAACTCACTACCATTGTCACTTCTAATCTTCTTGATGGTAGTCTCAAACTCATTTTGCACCCTTTTTACAAAAGATTTGAGTAGATCATGTACATCACTCTTGTCATAGAGAAAGAACACCCAAGTGTATCTAGTGTAGTCATCCACTATCACAAAGCTATACTTGTTGCCACCAATGCTAGTGTATGTTGTTGACCCAAATAAGTCCATGTGCAATAGCTCAAATGCCTTTGATGTGCTCATTTCACTCTTACTAGGTTGTGCATTTCCAACTTGTTTGCCGGCTTGACAAGCACTACATGGTTTATCCTTTTCAAAAGTCATATCTTTCAAGCCTCTAAGTCATGCCTCAGAAGTTTGTTCAATTGTTTCATTCCAACATGACCAAGCCTTCTATGCCATAACCATCCCATACTAGATTTACTAAGGAAGCATGATGTCAATTGTGTCTCATTATCATTGAAGTCAACCAAGTATAAGCTACCATGTCTAAATCCTTTGAATATCAAATTTGATCCATCAACACTTATGACTTCAACATCATCACTACCAAATATGCACTTGAAGCCAAGATCACAAAGTTGTGCCACCGATAAAAGATTGAAATCCAAGCTCTTAACTAACAACACATTAGATATTCTCATGTCATTTGAGATAGCAATTTTACCAAGCCCCTTGACCTTGCCTTTCTTGTTGTTGCCGAAGGTGATAGCATCAAAACCACCATTTTGGCTTGTATCAATTGATTTGAACATACAAGAATCTCCGGTCATATGTTGAGTGCACCCACTATCAAGCACCCAATGCCTTCCTCCAGCTTTGTAATTGACCTACAAGATAAGATCAATTCTTTTAGGTACCCAAACTTGTTTGGGTCCTCCAAGGTTAGTGACCAAGGTCTTTGGTACCCAAATGGCTTTCTTCTTTGAGCCCATCCATGGTGCACCAATGAACTTAGCATGAACACCATTTGTACCCTTAGTAAGTATATAGAAGGAATCAAACTTAATTGAGGATACATTAGCTTTGGATTTCTTGTTCATACAAAGTTGCTCTATGTGACCAACTTGCTTGCAACTTTTGCAATAGCTACCATTGTTCTTCACAAAACGAGTCTTGTGAGGAGCAAAAGTGGCCTTGCCTTTCTTGGGGTTATAGCCCAATCCCTCTTTATAGAGAGAAGCCCTTTGGCTACCCAAGCACATAAGAAAGCGGTCCTCACCACCATAAGCCTTAGCTAAGGTGTGATTGAGCTCTTTTACCTCCTTCTTGAGATTTTCATTCTCAACTATTAGTGTAGAGTCACAAGTGAAACCGTCACTACTAGATGAGGATGATGTAGATGAGCTACATGAAGGGTTAGTGGGAGCAATAACAATAGGCTTATGAAAAGATTCATCAATTATATCACATGATATGCCTATGTTGCAAGTTTTAGCCTTCTCAACATTAGTTGGCATGTTTTCACATTTTTCAACTAGAGAGGAATGAGCTTCTTCAAGCTTAGTGTGAGACTTTTGAAGCTTCTTATGGTCTACCTTTAGACTCTCATAAGATGCTCTAAGCTCATCAAGTTCTTGCATAAGGTTTTTCTTTTCCTTAAATAAGCCCTTACATTCCTTTCTAGATTCTTTAAAATGTTGAGTGCAATCTTCTAGCATAGTGATTAGTTCATCTTTAGTGAATTCTTATTCATCACTATCACTATCACTAGCATTATCATGATCACTCTCATCATCGAATGATACCTTAGCGGCCTTAGCCATGAAGCACGATGGAGTGTCGAAGAGGGAGACCTTCTCTTGGATGGCAATGCTAGCATGTCCCTTATTCTTGCTCTTGTTGTCATCCTCATCATCACTTGATGAATCATCACTATCCCATGTAGCAACATGAGAGTCATTCTTCTTTTTATGAGAGCTCTCCTTCTTTTCTTGTTTCTTCTTTTGCTTCTTCCTCTCCTTCTTGATAGCATCTTCATCATCACTTTCATAAGGACACTTTGCAATGAGATGGTCCTTGCTATGGCATCTAAAACATCTCATGGTATGCTCATTCTTCTTGGATGAGTTCTTCCTCCTTCTTGCACGAAAGCCCTTCTTCTTCATGAATTTTCCAAATTGCTTGACAAAAAGAGCCATCTTTTCATCAATGTCATCACTATCACAAGAGCTTGACTCTTCATCACTTGATGATTCAATCTTAGATTTGCCCTTGGATGTGGTAGCTTTGAATGCCACACTCTTCTTCTTCTCATCATCCATCTTCTCACTTTCCTTCTTCTTCTTTTTGACCAACTCCTCTTTCTCATCATCTTCTCTATATGAATCATCGGTCATCACTTCTTGGAATACTTGTTGAGGAGTTGAATCCTTCAATGTAGTCCTCACTAGCATGGTGATCAATGTATCAAATCTCTTGGGCAAGCTTCTCAAGAACTTCATAGAGAATTGGTTGTCCTTGACCTCCTCATCAAGTTCCTTGAGCTTATTCACAATGACTTGCAATCTATGAAACATTTCCGGTACACTTTCATCTTCTTGCATCTTGAAGCTAGAAAACTTTTCTTGCAAGATATATGCTTTAGCGGTCTTTGTGCCTTCGGTGCCCTCAAAAGTTTTTTCTAGCTTGGCCCAAGCATCATGAACAATCTCAATGTTCTTCACTTGCTCAAAGGTCTTGTCATCTAGTGCCTCATGAAGAGCACTAATGGCAATGTCATTGCATTGGAGCTTCTTCTCTTCCACCGATGTAGGTGCTTCCAGATTAGCAACCTCAAATTTTGTTTCGGTGACCTTCCACACTTCTCTATTGATTGACTTGAGGTGTGCGGTCATCTTAAACTTCTAATATGCATAATTTGTGCCATCAAAGTGAGGTGCCTTCTTGGTGTTGTTGATGTGCAAGCTTAATTGAGCCATTTCTTTTTCACCGTAGGTTGTTAAGCTTCAAATAAGCGACGCCTCGGCTCCGATACCACTTGTAAGTTCCAAATGGCTAGAGGGAGGGTGAATAGCCTATTTAAAAATCTACAAGCTTCACTAAACAACCACATTAGTATAAAAGATGGCTAAGCTAATTCTAGCACTAGTTCAACTACACTATGCAAGCCACCTATACAATTCTAGTGAAGCAAGGCTATGATCTCTAATATACACCAACAAGACTAAGTCACTAAGCTACTTACTCCTATGTGATAAAAGCTACACTAAGAATAGTACAAGAAAGTAAAGAGCAAGTGACTTGATTCTTATACCAATGATGTAGAGAAGTAATGCACTCGAAGAATCAATCACAATGATCGACCACAAGAGAAATCCTCGGCAAAGAGATGACACAAGATTTTTACCAAGGTTCACTTGCTTCCCGGCAAGCTACTCCTTGTTGTGGCGATACACCCACTTGTCGGGTCGCGAGCTAATCGACTATCAAGAGTCGAGCCCTCGGTGGGCGCCGCACAACCGCACACAAGATGGGGATCCTCCAAGCCACGAGCTCCACTAGAGTATCCAATTTGTGAACTCCCGCGGGGAAGGATCAAGAACCCCTTACAACACTTGGTGAGGGCTCCAACAATCTTCAATTGTGAGCTCAATCACCTCCACTGCTCCAAGCCGTCTACCGTGTCGGGAAACACGGAAGAGTAACAAGAAACCGCAGCAACTCGAAGATCAAGTGCCTCTAGAATGCAACTCTCAAGCAATGCACTTGAATCTCACTCAATCTCACTCAAGATGTGCAACTAAGCAAAGAGATGAGTGGAGGGGTTGTTCTCTAGCTCAAAGGATGTCTCTAGGTCTCAAAATGTGCAAGAGTTACCCTCAAACCCCAGACATCTTCTATTTATAACGAAGGGGTATGTAGCTAGCCATTACCGGACGACATAGTTCAAAACGTGTTGACCGGACGCACCGGTCAGGGTGACCGCATGCGTCCGGTCAGTACAGGACAAGCATGAATAGTGCGCATCAGAAGTTACCGTTGCCATGACCGGACGTGCTCTAGCATTTGACCGGACGCACTGCACCTGGCATCCGATCGGAGTCTAGTAAGCTCCCACAGCGACCGGATGCATCCGGTCGCACGTGACCGGACGCGTCGCGCGTCTAATCGTGTCGCGTTACTAACCGGACGCTCCGGTCCCGAGGACCAATGGATGCGCTGGTCGCGCGTTCTGCGTGCACCTTTCCTCTGTGCCCAGGTGAACTGAATGAACGCGCTGGTCAGGCTAGATCAGCGTCCGGTCACAAACCCTAGGCACGCTAACTGCTGCTGAGAACTGACCGAACGCGTCCGGTCAAACCGCGACCGCGTTCGGCGCAGCGTCCGGTCACCACAGTGACCGCCGTTCGCCTCCGTTTCTTTTTCGACTTCCGGTGCAGTAGAAAAAAGGTGTTTCACTTCCCTATCCGATTCGGTTAAGGACCGATCGTTGCATTTGGATGGTTGTCAGGTCACAGATCTCCTTATCCCAAGCATATACTAGCGGATGGGGGCTAGAAAGACTTGTTATTCTCTTGTCATGGGTTCCGGCTCCATCCGAACCAACTGAAGGTGGATTATATATGGGTATTAGGAGGTCTAAGCACCGTGAGAGAGTGAGGGCTTGGAGTCCCAGTATGGACGGGGACTCGGTTCTCTTGACAGGATGATAATGGGTTGGTCCTGTTTGTACCTCGGTACGGGCAGGGCGTGTGTTTTTCGGGGTACCTAGCTAGGCTACATTGATTCGCGAATCGCCACGTAAGCGGTCCGATATGACTTGATCCGGGCATCGTAGTAAGAACTAAAAGAGAAAATGTGAATAAGGATGGATTTGTATTGACCAACTCTTGTTTGAAAATAGCATAAGTGCTTACATAGATAGTTAGCTGATAAACTAAAAGATGGCAAATAAAAGAAGTACAATAAGGATCCACTAGTAGTAATGCTTTTCTACAAACTTGAACTAGTAGCCAAAAAGCCTATCATGATCCTTAGAGTCGAGAAATTATTCCCAGTCGGGTAAGTCTTGCGAGTACATTGTGTACTCAGGGTTTATTTTACCCCTGTTGCAGGTGCTGCTTGAGGCTTTGTGTGGATGATTGTCTACTGGGCTCAGATGGAGCTTTGCTATGCTCGCTAGATATTTACTTCCGCTGTTTTAATTCCACACTCTGAACTTGGTATTGTAATAACTTATTTCTGAAGACTATGTTGTATGGAATAAACTAAGTATTGTACTCGTTTTCATTATTGGATCCTGGATGAAAATGTGGATGGTTTTGAGTTCTCCCATTAGGTGTGCTCGATAGAAACGGCTGGAATAGCTGCTGGCGGAGTACTTAGTGCCTAGAGGAAGGCAAGTACCTCCGTTAGTGTGTTATTTTGGGCGGTTCTACCACATCAAGTGTCCAAACTTCATTGCGGGTGAGGTTGCTTAACTCTTCATGCATGGCATTTACCTAATCTGGATCTTGAAGAGCTTGAACAAACGAGTGATGTTCAATAAATGAAGCAAGTTTTTAAGAGTGAGTCATTACACTCTTTGAAGGACTCCCTATGATGAGATCTTGTGGATGTGCTTGAAGTAGAGGCGAATTTTTTCTATCAACCACTTGAGGATGAGGTTGTGGAGCATCAACATCTTGAGCTTGTGCCATCAATTGGTCATGAGAGACATGAGTGTCTTCATTTTCTACTCTCCCATCTTTATCATCATCTTGTGGCACATTTGATGAAGAGGGTGGATCAATCACTTGTTGACATTTCTTAACTTTGCAAAACAACATGGGCTATCTTATTCATCTCTTTCTTTTTTTCTTTTAGGTAGGCATCTGAGTACCCATTATTTTGAATACATCAGACACTTGTCTATTTTTTCTCAACTCTTTTTTTTCTTTTTATGAATAGCTTTTGCATAGCCATGTGCTTCTTCTCTGCAACAAAACTTTTGAGAGATAGCAACAAGAACTTGAAACATTTATTTGGTGGAAAATCTATCAAGCATATTTTTGATCTTCACTCTTAGTGTAGGAGTAAAACATTTTTGGGTGGATCTAGATGGAATGGCATGTTTTTGCGTCTACCCCCAGTGTAGGAGTAGTGCATATGTGGGTGGTGTGTACATGATCTTAATTTTAAGAGCATGACAAACTTCTCATAAGGGTCAACAAAGCTTGACTAAACTCAATGCAAGGTAAGTAGCATATAAGTGGGAGTTTTCCTAGTATAAATATCATTTATGGCTTTGGTAGGAATTCAAGCTTTGTCATACAGGAGCTCATCATGTAAGATTTTTATGTTTTTCAAATGATAAATCTTCGAAACTTTAGTATCACTTGGAACAAGATAAACAGTAGCTCAGACCTTCTCATGTCATATACGTTAATTACCTAGACTTAGATCAAGCATATGCTACCCACTAATTTTAAGTTTAGAGTAAATTCTTATATCAAAATATCAAATCCAAAACTTGGGAGAAATCAAGGCTAAAAACTAGGTATTTGAAAGGAATTACAACAGAGCAACTATTCATTATTTTCATTCAAGAGATTATCTTCAAAGTCCTTTTATTTAGCTCTTAAAAAATAAAACACACACTTTATATATTTTTTAAACTAAGTTTAAGATCACACCTTAATATATATATAACTAGCTAAGATAAAGTTTTATTTTTTTTAATTTGTTATGCATCTTTTTATTTCTTAAGCAAAACTTCAAAAATAGTAAAAACTAAACAGGAAAGAAATACTTAGCTAGATACATGGGGGATGCTCCTCCCCCAAGCTGAATGTTGCTGTGGTCTCCTTTAGAGTGGTTCTACTAGCAGAAGTCTTTCTCATCCATTGGAAGTTGGGTTCCTTATACAGCGAGTGTAGCAGTAGTCCAGGAAGATGTACTTAGGGTGAATGAAGATGATCAGGTGAACTTGCTCTAGATCATATGTGTCATCCTGCATAATACTCTAACAAGAACACTAAAAACTCATGGCACGAATTAAGGTAAGAGGTTAGCGGTCAGTTGTTTAGAGGTTTGTTGTTCTTGTAGGGTTAAACATTTTTTTTTCTAATTAGCAAAGTTCTAGCAGGATGTCTGTCTAGTATTTAAATTTTCTATTTTTATATGCATGCAGAAAAGGAAACACGTATGCATGATGTTTTTATTTTTATGCCACCACGATGAATATTCCCACGCGTGTTTACACACCGTAGCTTTATTCACATGGGGCTTAGAATTTATAATGCAATAATAAGATTTTTATTTTCTTTTCTAATGTAATGCTAATACAAAAAAGTAAATATGCTAAAGTGAAAATAATTTATGCAATACGAGGAAGTAAAAATAGATAACTACTGATGTTACCTTTCGGCGAGGGTTCAGATTTTTAAGTCCTCTAGACAGGACTTGACTAGATAGAAGTCCTTCATTCTTTGGGTGCATCATCCGGTCTCGAAGATGGAGTCCTTGATGGTTGCACCTCTTGCAATGGTGACTCTGATGATGATGTCACCTTCTATTTCCGTACCTGATTGGTTCGAGGATTTGTCTTGGGCAGAGTAGATTCATCTCTTAAGAGTTCTTCAGGCTTTTTATCTTCATCCCACCCATTCCTTGGGGGTTGATTCCTTTGATGTTCGGATGATTGGCATCTCCTTCTGGAGCGATTCTTCTTCGGCTGTTCATATGTGGTATAACTATTGAAGTAATAGCGTACCTTTTCTCCAAGGAATTAGAAGTGGACTTGTTCAAATCCAACATAGATGATCTCATTGGTAGTGTCGAGGAATGGTCTTCCTAGGATGATGGGTGTATCTTCTTCGTCTTCTCCCATGTCTAAGACCATAAAGTCGGTAGGGGCATAGTAATCTTGTATCTTGACCATGACATCCTTTGCTATTCCCTCTGAGAATCGTATTGTTTGGTCCACTAGCTACAATTGCATATATGTAGGGAACAAGGGTTTGTCACCAAACAAATACTTATAAGTTATCTTGGACATTATGTTGAAGCCTAATCCAATGTCGTAGAAGGTGTCGTGGAAAATTCTTTGCCCAATAGTACACTCGATCGTTGGTACGCCTGGATCATCCTTCTTAGCAAGGAATGGTGAAACAAGGAGATGGTCATACTCTGATCAGATTGTGTTGATCATGTTGACTGATTCTTCTTGTGGCTACCTGGCCTTGTTCTTCCTCCTTCTTCGGTTATTCTTCTTCTTAGTCACTGTTGTTTATTTGGGTAGGTATACCTTTTGCGGATGACTAGGAGATTGCAAGATGCGATTCTTGAAAGAGAACTTCTCCTTCTTGTCCTTGATTGTGAAGCAGATCTTGGCACTGTTCGCATAGATGATGGCCTTTGCGGTGCTTAAGAAGGGTTGGCCCAAAATAATGGGGGTCCATGCATCTCCACCTGTTTCCAAAACCACTAAGTCTACGGGAACAGATGATTGTCCCACTCGAATAATAGCATCTTCAAGAATTTCCTTGGAGTAGCAAAGTGACTAATCTGCAAGCTACAAATGCATGTTTATATACAACAAAGGATCTCATAAAATATTTTCATAAATTACCTTAGGCATGATGTTGACACTTGCTCCGAAGTCACAAATAGCTTCCTAGAAGATGTGAGGTCCAATGGCAATAGGGATGATATGTCTCCCTAGATCACTCTTCTTCTTAGGCAAGATGTAATCTATCCACCTTCCCATCGATGGCTCCATGTAGTAGTAAGCTGCATTATGAATATCGACAAGATTTGTAGTTTCTAAATCTTTCAGTTGCCTTGGAATCTTACTTTTGTTGGTTGGAGGAACAGCAGCCGCCAGCTGAGCTATTTGTGATTCTATCATTTTATTAAAGCTATGCTGATTCTTAATGGTAGAAGCAAAGCTATCCATTCTATTATTTATATTCTCTAGGATTTTATCTAGGATTTTATCATTTGTAGCTACCTTTTTAGATAATCCCTCCATAAGTTTGGATTGGCCAGCAATTAATTCTCTCAAGGGTGGTTGATTGAAGTTATTGAAATTATTACCTTGATTACCTTGGTAGTTTGGCCTCTGTTACTGGTTCCATCCTTGATTCTATTGAGAACAATGTTGTTGTTGACGAAGTTCACATCCTCATGGGTTTTAGGAAAGTTGTTTCATGAATGCCAGTGTTTCCACATGCTTCACATGTTATGCAGGAATCTTGAATATGCATGACTTCTTGCTTCTCATTGGCTCGGTCCTTGAGCTTCTTCATTAGCATGTCCATCTTGGCAGACAGCATGTCTACCTCCTTGAGTTTACGCATACCTCCACCTCTCTTGCAGGTCTGAACTCATTCTTCATTCTAGCTTTGGTTGGAGGTCATCTTCTCCATGAGAGCTGTTGCAGCTAGGATTGTGAGTGATAGAAAATCTCCTCCAGCAGCAGCATCCATCATCTCACGAGTACTAGTGGTCAACCCATGGTAGAAGGTTTGCATAAGTAGCCAATTCTCCATCCCATTATGAGGGCATTCTGCTATGTAGTCTTGAAAGCGCTCCCACGCCACAGGGACAGATTTATCGTGTTGCTGCTGAAAACTTAAAATTCTCCCACGTAGAGCATTGGTCATGCTTGTGGAAATGAACTTGGCTAGGAAGGCAGTGGAGCAGTTATCCCATGTAGTATTTCTATCTTTGTTGGTGTAGAACCATTGCTTCGCCTTTCCCAAAAGTGAGAATGGAGAGTGGCGAAGTAGTATGGCATCTCTGGTAACTCCTTTGATGGTGAAAGTGCTATAGATCTTTAGGAAGTGTTGGAGATGAGCACTTGCATCTTCATGTGCCTTTTCACAAAACTGGCTAGCTTGCACCATGTTTATAAGAGCTGGCTTGAGCTCAAATCCATTGTCTCTGACACTGACTACCGATGCAGTATGAATGTTGGTCATAGTTGGAGCAGAGAACTCATGGAGAGTCTTGTCAGCCATAGCTTCAAAAACAGGTGTTAAGCTATGCCTTGTCTGGTTGTCTTCCGATTCTAAAGCTAAAACTTTCTTTAGTTTGGCTCTTGTTCTCTGATTAATGCTTCTGGATCTTCAACGTAGTTCATCAGAAGGTCAAAACCGGTCATACATTACCTTGCATAAGATATACAAGTAGACAAAACAAGGGTAAGCCTATTTGAGCAGAGGTCAATGGTTATCTCGATCACATCAATAAGTATAAGTTTATCAATACTTCCTTTTCCTAGCTACCTTCCCTGGCAACGGCACCAGAAATGCTTATTGAAATTTCATAATGTCACTACTAAGAACAAGGTTATGAATTTAATCTAGAGCAACGACGCCAGAAATGCTGGTAGGTAATTACTTATGACTTGAAAGAATACATAAATATATGAAAGAGATCTGCAAGCGCACAAATAATTATACCATTGTAGCACTTCACCTGGGAGTATTCTAGGTATCGTTATTTTTTTTACCACAGGGAAGGTCTGGCATGGATGTGTACTGATAACTTATAATATTGATGGAGAAATAAACCACAACCAATATTCTACTCACAATAGGGGTAAGTCAAAAGATAGAATATGTATATGATAAGTATTGATTAATGATAATGATAAATCACTCAAAGCATTCCTATCTATGGTATTAGCATGGTCACGTAGAATATTAGAGGAATAATTTCTAAGTCATTTTAATTACAAGTCAAAGCATACATTGATTAGTGCAATTACATCTAGTAGTCATGACTAAGACCATATTCATATCTACACATAAGGGATATTACTAAGGAAGATTAAGAATAGAGCTTGCTCTTGCTTCATAACCACATCCTACGTGCTGCCTATATTCGGGGAGTGGATTACAAAGGACTCAACGAGATGTCACATCCGTGATCTACAACATGACCTAGAATATAGGTGTATCCACATGCAAACAACGTATAAGCACTAGCTTACACAATGTCGACCACTCACCCATGGTATCTTAGAGTGAGCGCTATACGAACTTGTGCATGAATATGATGACAAACTAGCTATACTAAGTATATAATCAAAGTAGATGAGCATATGAAAGTAATAGGAATACAAAAGAGAGGGGTACAAAGATTATACCAAATCATGCTCTTGACAAGATCAGGAATCCAAGTGAAGCCTACTTGCCTCTCTCTAGACCTAGCCTAACTAGCTATGCCCTAGAATATGGTGGAGCTCTGAGGATGATTAGGGTTTTGTCTTCTCAAATGACTTGATGCCTTAGGGGGGTGGTAGGGGCTGATATATATAGGCCAGAGCATCCAACATGAGCCCTTGGATCAAACCGACTTAAAGGACAGCGTAGATGCAACCTAGGAGGCGGTGGAGAACCGACATTGCGATATGGAGGCTGACAGGTCGGCCTAGGGGTCGGCTGCCTTGTAGGTAGGGCCGGCCAGCCCCACCTGGTGGCGTCTCACCCTCTGCTTTGGAGTGGAGTCCTCCCGAGTCTTCTAGAGTCTTCTGGTGTCCGTTTCACGGTGGATAAGTGCAATTAAATCTAACTTCTGGGTCCACCTTGGTGGTTTTCTGGATAAACCCTGCAAAAATACAAATTCACCAAAACTTATAGAATTTGTTAGTTTAAACCCCTAGACCTTTGTTGGTGATTGCTTTCATGCCCTTATTCATATTTTCTCGATGGTTTATAATGGTTGTTAACTACCATCAACACTTGTACATCATCTTCATCATCCTTGGGCTTGACGTCTCCAACCAAAATGTTCTTCATGGCCTCCCTCAATGGTTCATCATCTACATCATCAAGATTCTCATGTGCTCCTTGGGAGCTGTTAGATTCATCAAATTCCACGTCATATGTTTCTTCAACCAAGCCGGTGGCATGATTAAATACCTAATATGCTTTGGACTTTGATGAGTAACCAACAAGAAAACTAATATCACAATGTCTTTGGAACTTCTCTAGGTGTTGCTACATCTTGTAGATGTAGCATTTGCAACCAAACACTTGGGAGAATTAGATGTCCGGCTTCTTCCCATTGAGCAACTCATAAGGGGTCTTGCCAAGAAACTTTTAAAGAAATAGGCGGTTGGATGCATAGCATGCGGTGTTGATAGCTTCTGCCCATAAATCTTGCGGTGTGTTGTACTCATCAAGCATTGTTCTTGAAAGGGTGATAAGTGTCCGGTTCTTTTTCTCTACTACACCATTTTGTTGAGGAGTGTAGGTTGCGGATACCTCATGCTTGATCCCAACTTCATCACAATACTCTTCAATGTTTGTGTTGACAAATTCTTTCCATTGTCTCTTCTTATCTTCTTGATCTTCACATCTAATTCATTTTGTGCTCTTGGCAAACTTCTTGAAATAGTCATGTCATGAAGGAAGAACACCCAAATGTATCTCAAATAATCATCAACTATCACAAGGCAATAGAGGTTGCCTCCCAAACTCTTATAGGTTGTTGGTCCAAATAGATCCATGTGGAGAAGCTCTAGCAATCTTGATGTAGACATGTACGCTTTGGTTGGATGAGTGTTTGCAACTTCCTTGCTGGCTTGACATGCACTACAAAGCTTGTCCTTCTCAAACTTCATATCCTTCAAACCTCTCACCAATTCTTTCTTCAATAGCTTCTTGAGTGTACTCATCCCAACATGCGCAAGCCTCCTATGCCAAAGCCACCCAAGTGATGTTTTGGTGAATAAGCATGTCTTTAAGTTAGCATCTTCGGAGATGAAATTCATCAGATATAAGTTGTGTTGTATCTAAAACCCTTGAATATGACTTGATCATCATCTTTCTTTGACATTAACTACTTCCTTCTCGGTGAACAAGTATTGAAAGCCAAGATCACACAATTGTCCAACGGATAGCAAGTTGAAGCTCAATGAAGTAACATATAGCATATTTGAAATTGAGTGGTCATTTGATATTGCAACTTTGCCTAACCCTTGTACTTTGCCCTTTGAATTATCACCAAATGTAATCTTTTCTTGACAATCCACTTCTTCATCTAGTGAGGTGAACATACGAGGATCACCGGTCATATGCTGAGTGCAACCACTATTAATAACCCAATGACTTCCACCGGTCTTATAGTTCACCTACACACACAAGAGATCAAGCTTGTTGTTTATGGACCCAAACTTGATGAGGGCCCTTGACTTTCTCAACTAGTGACTTAGCAACCCAAATTTGCTTAGGCCTACTTTTGTTGGGTGGACCTAAGAACATGACTTTCATCTTTCCACTATAATCCTTTCTAAGCACATAGTGAGCATTGAAAGCAAAGGGTCTAGAATGCTTTGGTAAGGGTTGTGGTGGTGGAGTTTCACACTTATGAGCAAAGTGACCTTCTTGTCTACACTCAAAGCATCTCTTTGGCTTAGGCTTTGACTTGTATTGTTGATGTTGAGCTTTAGCTTTCTTCTCTTGATTTGCCAAGAATCTAGTACCACTTCTATCCATCTTCATCACGGTGTTCATTAGTAGCTCACTTTAAAGATATTGGTCTCTTGTGAACTTGCTCAAACCGATCTTGAGGTGCTCTTTCTCCAACTTTAGTTTCTTGTTTTCTTCTCTAAGTTCATCATAAGTTGATAGCCTCTCAATATTCTTCTCCATCTTGAGCCTCTTGTTCTCTTCTCTAAGCATCTCAACTTCAAGAGTCATGTCATAATCATGGTTAAGATTCTGTATCACAATTATGTTGGTGGTGGCTAGCATCTCAAGATCTTTCTTAAGCTTCTCATTCTCATTCTTGAGCTTGATGTAATCATCATAGTTATCGGACTCGACCACTTTCTCACCTTTGCTACTAGAACCTTGCTCAATTCTCTCAACAATTAAGTCATCACATGATGTGGCTATATCAATCTTAACAACATTGTTAGTAGAATCGTGTGGCTCATTGGATAAATAATCATGAGAAAGCATTAGATTATCATGATTAATCTTGAATTGGTGTACTCTTCTTTTAGCAAGTTATAACTAGTGATGAGCTCATTGTGTATCTCCTCAAGTTTATCATGTTTTTCTCTAAGCTCCTTTTTAGAGGTTTTGAGCTCCTTGAGTTTAGATGACACAATTTTATTTTCTTCTCTAAGCTCAACACTAGCTTTTTCGGCTATGTCATACTTTGCTAAGAGTGAATCATTCTCAAGTTCTAACTTCTCATTTTTAGCTCTTATCTTTCTAATGATTTTAGTGTATTGGTTTAGCAATTTGACAAGATCATCATAAGAATGTGATTCAAATTCTTCATCACTATCACTACCATTCTCATCATTACTAGCATTGTCATCACCACTACTATCATCCTCATTTTGTACCTTTCGTTCACCCTTGGTCACATGGCATATGTGTGTACAGGATGATGGCCGCGATGGTGGTGGAGATAGTGAAGAACCAATCACAAGAGCGGCCACCTTCTCTTTCTCATTATCACTTTCACCATTAGATGAGCCACTTGTTGATTCAATGTTCATGAGCCAATCACCAACAATATAAGCCTTGCCATTCTTCTTCTTGTGATACTCCTTCTTAGCATCTTTCTTCTTATATGGCTTGTTCTTCTTCTTCTCATCATCATCACTTGAACTATCATGAGCAATCTTTTCTTTGCTTCTCTTCTCTTGGCTAGCCTTGAGTGCCAAATCTTTCTTCTTTGAGGATGACGAGCCCTCTTTGTGGAGTGATGTGCATGTACATCTCATGTGCAATGATTTTCCCCAATATTTGAGTTAGCGTAGCAGTGGAAAGATCACCTTGATGAAGCACCGTCACAGTATGCCCATACTTGTCAATGGGAAGGACGCTTAAGACCTTTCTCATAATATCGAATGGTTGCATTTGAGTGAGTCCAAGCCAATGACCTCCTCTATATGAATATTCAAGCGAGAATACATTTCATTAGCACTTTCTCTATGAAGCATTTCAAATAAATTAAGCTTTTTCATCACAAGGTGATAGCGTTCCTCATGCTCACTCTTGGTTCTCTCATGGAGTGCACAAATGTTCGACCATAGTTCATGGGCGTCTTTGTTGTTCCACACATGGTTGAAGACATTCTTGCATAGGCCACTAAAGAGGGCGTTTCTAGCCTTTGCATTCCACTTCTCGTGGTGAACCTCATCATCGATAAGGTTGGCAGGATCCTTAGGTTTTAGGAAGCCTTAAGTGGTGGCTCTATACACTCCAACATCTATGGCCTCTAGGTACATCTCCATGTGAATTTTTCAATAAGGAAAATCATCTCCCTCAAAGACAGGAGGGGGTCCATCCCCGTGGGACATCTTGCTCTAGGCGGTTAAGCCTAATTAAGTAGCACGAAGCTCTGATACCAATTGAAAGGATCAAGATGTCTAAGAGGGGGGGTGAATTGGGCTAATTCTAAATTTCTTGTAATAATTAAGCCCTACACTTAGCCCATTTCACCCCCTTATGCCTAGAAGTGTTTCTATTATTCTACCACACAAAAGTTTTACACCGTAGGTTCCAATCCTACTCTAGCATGGCAATTCTAAGAATGTAAAGACATGAAATGAATTGCTCAAATGTAAATGCTCAAAGTAAAGAAAGGAAGAGGAATGCGGCGATGTTTTTCTGAGGTATCGAAGAGTTGGCACTCCCTACTAGTCCTTGTTGGAGAACCTACACAAGGGTGTAGCTCTCCCTTGATCCGCGCAAGGATCAAGTGCTCTCTATGGGCTAATTCTTTGACACTCCGTCATGGTGAATCGCCCACAACCGCCCACAAGACGGCTTGGGTCATCCACAAGCTCCGTTGGATGATCACCAAGCTTCCGATCACCATCGTGCCATCTAAGTGATGGCGATCACCAAGAGTAACAAGCACAAACTCTCACTTGACCATGACAAGCCTAATGAGAAAGGTGGATGCACACTTGCTACTCCCTATGCACTAATAAGGTAGTTAATCTTGGATTCTCAAATCTCAATCACCCCACTAGGCTCTTGCACTCCCTTGCACTTCAAAGGTGTTTCTCAGTTGAACAAATGGGCAAGAGAGTTGAGTTGGACGAGTTGGAGAAGCATAAATACCCCCACCAACTCAACTAGCCGTTTGAAACAAGACAGACACTTTGCGAGCTGACCGGACCCACCTGTCAGAGTGACCGGATGCGTCCGATCAGAATTGGACTAGCCAGTGCAGACAGAGAGCTGTTAGAGTGACCAGACTCTATGCAGAGTCCGATCCACACCAATCTATCACGTCAAATCACTGAAAAGGCTCTCTAGTGCCTTTCTGATGTTGATCAGACGCTGTCAACCGTGAGTCCGGTCACTTACCTTACTGCATCCGGTCCTTAGTCAACAATGAAGCGCCGCAGCTACAATTGGTCATCACCTGCATGTCTAGTCCTGGCTAGGAGCCAGCGTCTGGTCACTCCTCTGTTCTTGCTACGCACGCCAAGCAACTAACCTGACGCTTCCAGTCCCATAAGGACCAGCATCCGGTCACTTTGTCTCAATTTCATTCACTTCCAATTCAAAAAACTTTGTGAATGAAGTTGACTCCAACTAATTTTTTGGGTAATCCTTGAGCTACTTAGTGCTTAGTTTAACAAGTGTGCACTACACCTAAACCATTAGACTCACCTAGGTTAAGCTACTAGTTCATACCCCCTTAATAGTATGGCCAAAGAAAAAAAAAATAAAGTCCTAAACTATTCTAAGTGTCTCTCCAATGCCAATCGACATTGTTGGCATTTCTTAGCGTCACTTAAGCTAGGTTGTCATCCCCAGCATGGCGCCAGAAATGTGGTATTAAGTAAATGCAAATGCTCCTCTAGAAATAAATATGAAATCCGTAAGCGCACAGATAATACCGATGTAGCATTTTAACCAGGTGTAAACCAGGTATCGTTATTTATATTTTTACCCATGGGAAGGGATAGCTAAGGATATGAGCAATGAGCATCACTACATGTGTTAGTGGAGAGTATAACCATGTCTTTGTCCATCTCTCATACAAGGTAAGTGTCGCATATATATATATATATATATATATATATATATATATATATATATATATATATATATATATATATATATATATATATATATATATATATATATATATATATATATATATATATATAATGAATGAATAGTAAATGATAAATGATAAGCACATAGCCACATAATAAATGATAAGTACATCTCAATAGATTACTCTAAGTCTATATCACTAGCATGGAACTAGGATGAATTACAAGAATAAATCCTAAGTTATTCTAACTATAAGCCATAGCATACAATGATTAGTGCAATTACACTTGGCAATCATGGCAAGACAAGGTTATACTACGCATAGGGATATTACGAAGGAAGATGAAGAACATAGCAATCACTTCCCTATAATAGTTGTGTTCTACCTGTCCTATACTCGAGAGGAGGACTACAACGGACTCAACAGGACTGTCACTCCCGCGATCTACCTCACGATCCAGAATATAGGGTGCAATCGCAGGAAAATACGGTATAGGCACCACGCCTACACAATATTTACCACTCACCCATGATATCAATGAGCAAGCGCTATATGATCCTATACTTGAATATAATTCTAATCCAACTATGCCAAGCATATAACCAAAGTAGACTAAGAACATTATAATTGAGAATATAAGCAAATAGAGCAAAGTCATATCCAATATAATAGAATAGAGCAAAGTCATATTCATAGTAGCAGATGAATAATATAAAAAACACATGAAATATAGTAGTAGGAGAGAATTACCAAGAACTCTCTTGATAGATCCGGAAACCAAGCAAAACTTGACTCCTTCTAGTTCTAATCCTATGTAGCTATGCTATGACTATGGAGATCTAATTGAGATGGTGGCTCTAGGGCTTGATCAGGGGCTTCTCTCTTGATGAATAATGAATTGAATGAGAATTAGCGTTTCTCCCAGGGCCAGGGGCCTTGCTTATATAGCCTCCTCAAATGCACCATGGCCGTTAGATCAAACCGACCTTGATACATGGTGTACATTTATCCTCAAAGGCGGTGGGGACAGGATTCGCGAGACTGGACCTGATTGGTCCACGTAGGTGGGCGGGCGCTGACATGGATAGGGCGGGCGCCCAGCCTACGTGGCCAACCGGCCTCCGGTCTGGTCTAGTGTCGTCTGGAGTCTTCTAGAGTATTCTTGTGCATGAGGTCTTTCTCTCTATGTAAATCTTACTTGTGGGCCTTCTTTGGTCATTTCCTGATAACCCCCTGTAGAAATAGATATTCACCAAAACTCGTGGAATTCTGTCAGTGTAACCCCTATAGCTAGATGATATTTATATTTAGGTCCTTTTTCATGCTATGTTGATGGTTAAAAATAATAATTATCTACCATCAACAACTCCCCCAAGCTTACCTTTTGCTCGTCCCTGAGCAAAGATAAACTCAGTGATGGATCAGGAGTTGCTACAATGCTTTCACGTCTCAAAAGTATACATGCATTCAAACAAGATTTCTCCTCCAGATTAGAATGAATTATTCTAATTATAGACTTACTCATATTACCTTCTACCATTGGGCTTATAGCCGTCACTTGGGTCTTGAGCAGTTGAAAGACAGAACGGTCAAGTCAAGCGCCATGTTTCAAGCTCTTCGATCTACTATTATTCTAGAGTTTTTGTAAGATTTTTAAATAAAACTCAGAGATTCCTATGTATGACCCTCTTAAGTCTCTCCTTTGTGGTATTTCTAGATTCTCATCAAGGCATTAATGGTATATGCCTTCTCTCTTCTCTCAAGATATGTGGTATTTTTTGGTATTTAGGCATAGTAACATTATGCCTTCTCTCTCTCACCCTACATCTAATAAGCTTATATGGAGTTCATAGGTGGGGAGACAAGAAAAACATACTTGCAAACATTTATTGCACAGTCAAATCATGGATCCAGAGAAACAAGTCATACAGTCAAATCAAGATATGCATGTGTATGGGATATATGGTATGTGGTGGATAAGTGGTAGATAGAATAGTAATAATGGTAAGGGGTGAAGGAATGGTAATGGTGGATACCTAATTCTACTAAGACTCCTTTGAATGGAATTCATACCTCTCTTGAACTTTGAAAACTTTGGAGGACTTGGGCTGCTCATATATATATTTTTTCAAATGGGGTATAAATATTTTTCTTTCCCCTTGTCTCTTTCTTTCCCCTTCTTTTTTAATAGAGCAAACAACACCCAAGCCTCTTTTGAAACAGATAAATTAAAAAGAGGTAGCAACAGAAATATTTGGAGCTTTATAGGCTAGCAAGAAAATGGAAGGGATAAATATGATGGAATATCTTTTTGGGTAGTTTACTCCTAGGATAGGAGTAGAACTAGTTTTGGGTGGATCTGAGTGGAATGTATGAATGCGCAGTGGCATGAATAAGTGGAAAAATGCATGTGCGTACTTCCAGGTTAGAAGCAGCACATATGTAGGTGGAGTGTACGTGGATCTTGATTTTAACTGCATGACCAGCTCCTAAGGGTCTACACAACTCGACCACGTTCAATGCTCACAAGCAGTAACAAAATGAGTGTAGAGGTTTTTCCTAATCTAGAAAGCATGTATCTAGCTATGGTAGGAATTTAAACTCTTGTCATACAAGAACTCATCATGCAGTAATTTTATTTTTTTTCAAAAGATAAATTCTCCATAATTCTAGTATCTCTAGGAATAAGATAAACAACAGCTCAAAACCTTCTCATATCATATCCGTCAACTACCTAGACTTAGATCAAGCATTCGCTACCCACAAGTTCAGGTTTAGAGCAAATCTTAAATCAAAACCATTGTATCCAAAACTCGGGAGAGTTCGAGGCTAACCACTAGGTACTTGAAAGGAATTACAGTAGAGTAACTATTCATTATTTCCATGCAAGAGTTTATTCTAGGGATTTATTTTAGCAAGGTTAAACTATCCTATATTTTATTTAGCAAACTTAATATCTCACAGAAAACATATATATATATATGTATATTTATAGAAAAAGAAAATATTTATTTGGTTCCTAAAGGTTATGCATCTTTTTATGTGTTTTATATTTTAACAGAGCAGAAATATATAAACAGATAAATAAATAGGTAAGAAAATACTTAGCTAGATACACAGGGGATGCTCTCCCCCAAGCTGGATGTTGATGTAGTTTTGATTGATGCAGCAGACAGACAATAGAGGTGTACTTCCTCTCTCGGAGTGTTTATGATGACTGTTGAGACAACACTCCAACAGTGTCTGTTAGCTCCCTTCGATACTTCCAATTCTGTGAAGCTCAAATAGACAACAAAGCTTGTGGAACTGATTAAGTGTTAGTCCCTTTAATATATTTGTTTATTTAGCAGGATCTTTCTGTTAACAAATATTTTTGTATTTTTATATTATACCATGCAAAAAATTGTAAATATGATATATAAATATTTATTTTATTTTTATGTCACCACAACAAATATACCTATGGGTGTTATGCCACAAATTTATTTGCATGGGGCTTAGCATTTCTATGAATGCAATGCATGACATTTTCTTTTCTATGACAGCATTAAAGTAAACATGTAGCTAACTATGCATTTTAAGGAAAAGGTAAATATGCTGATTAAAATTTTTATACAATGTTGAAAAGAAAATTATTGATAACTACCAAGTTTACCTCTTGGCGTGGCATTCGGTGATTTAAGTCCTCTGAACATGATCTCTTGTCAGCTTAATCTACACAGGGCGTCTCAGATGGATCGAATGGAGCCACTGGCTGAACCTCTTCTTGAATTGAATCTGAAACTGATTTTATCTTTACTTTTCATACCTATTTTGTTGGTGAGGTTGACTTCGAGGGAGGAATTGGTTGCACTATCTTCTCTTCTTTGTTCTCCACAGTGACTGGTTCACTTTCTGTTGGGGGTACAACATCCTCCTCAAGATAAATCTTTTCTTTGGAATATTGATCTTCATACCTTGACACTTCTCCTTCATAATCAGCCCATCCATACTTGGTGATCTGATTCTTCTGATTGTAGGTATGACGCCTTCTTCTTGTTCTATTCTTCTTGGGATCTTCATTGACCATATAGTTATCATTAAAGTAGCAACGTACCTTCTCTGAGGGGAAGTGAAAGTGCACTTCTTCTGTTCCAATATAGATGATTGCTTTGGTGGTGTTCAGGAACGGCCTTCTAAGGATGATAGGTGGATCATAATCATCTTCTCCCATGTCAATTACTAGGAAGTCTGTAGGGATGAAATGGTCATCAATCTAGACAGGGACATCTTTTGCTAATCCGTCTACTTAGCAAAATGACTGATCTACCATCTGCAGTTGTGTGTAGGTGGGATGCAGAGGCATGGTGCCATATAGACACTCATAAGTCACTTTGGCCATTATGTTGACGCCTGACCTAGTGTCACAGACAGCTTTCTAAAAGGAGTTGTGATTCATTGAACATTCAATGGTTAGGACACCTGGGTCATCCTTCTTGATCAAATGTGAGGACTTGAGCTGGTGGTAATGGTCTCTATGGACTGCAATGACCATCCTCACTATCTCCGTCTATTGTGGCTTCCTGTTCTTGCTCTTGTTCTTGTTCCTCCTGTTGTTCTTCTTCTTCGGCTCATAGGCGTGTTGACGGTGTGTAGGGAATTGTAACGCTTGATTCTTAAATGAGAAAGTCTCTCTCTTCCCTTTGATGTTGAAACAAATCTTAGCAGCATTGGCATAGATGATAGCTCTAGCGGTGTTCAAAAATGGTCGCCCCAAGATGATGGGTGACTTCTCTTCACCACCTGTCTCTATCACCACAAAGTCTGCAGGAACATATGAGCTTCCAACTCGCACACAGATGTCTTCTAGGATTCCTTTGGCATAGCAGAGTGACTGGTCTGCAAGCTGCAAGCACACGATTGTATATAATAAAGGATAATCAAACATTCTTTCATAAATCACCTTGGGCATGATGTTGACGCTTGCACCAAAGTCACAGATTGCTTTGTTGAAGTTCACACTTCCAATGGAGATCGGTATGACCGGTCTCCCTGGATCGCCTTTCTTGATTGTGAGAGTCTCATCATTCCAACCGGCTGTCGGAACACTCTAGTTGCTTCCTGCATTGAAAATATCTACAAGATTTGCAGATTCTAGTTCTTCTGGATTCCCTGAAATCTTACCTTGGCTTTCTGGAGGAACAGCAGTAACAAGCTAGGATATTTGTGACTCAATCACTTTATTAAAGCTATATTGATTCTTAATAGCAGTAGAAAAGTTATTCATTCTATTATTAATTGTTTCTAGCATTTTATTATTGGATGCTAACTTCTTAGATAAGTTATCCATTAACTTTCCTTGATTAAGAACTAGCTCTCTTAAAGGTGGCTGATTAAAATTATTAAAAGAATTATTACCTTGATAATTACCTAAATAGTTACCTGAGTAGTTAGGTCTTTGCTGTTGATTCCAACCTTGATTCTGTTGAGGACGATAATAGTTGTTGTTGTTGTTGTTGATGATGATGTAGTTCACATCCTCATGTAGCTCTGGGCAAGTATTGCCTGAATGCCCAGTTTCTCCACACTCTTCACAAGTCATGCAAGAATCATGAATGTGCATGACTTCCTTCTTCTCACTGGCCCTCTCATCGAGCCTCTTCATCAGCAGGTCCATCTTGGCAGACAATATGTCTACTTCCTCGAACTGGTGCATACCTCCACCTCTCTTGCGGCCTTGAGTTCTTTCTTCACTCTAACCTTGGTTGGACGCCATCTTCTCCTTGAGAAATGGTAAGTGATAAGAATGCACCTTGAGTAGCAGCATCCATAGTCTCACAGGTGCTGTTGTTGAGCCCATGGTAGAATGTTTGCATAAGTAGCCAATTCTCCATTCCATGATGAGGACATTCTAGGATGTTATATTGAAAGCGCTCCCATGCTTCTAGGATAGACTCATCATGTTGCTATTGAAAACTTGATATTTTCCCATGAAGAGCATTTGTCTTACCCATGGGAAAGAACTTCACCAGGAAATATGTGGAGCAGAGTGCCCACGTAGTATTCTTCTCCTTATTTTCATAAAACCACTGCTTTGCTCTCCCCAAGAGTGAGAATAGGAAAAGGTGAAGTAGTATGGCGTCTCTGCGAACATCCTTGATGGTGAAAGTGCTGCAAATCTTCAGGAAGTGTTGGAGATGAGCACTAGCATCTTCATGTGCCTTCCCACAAAACTAGCTAGCTTGCACCATGTTGATGAGTGCAGGCTTAAGCTCAAATGGCCAATCAATGTCCGCAGCAGGTTCAGTTCGGATGTTGTCCGTGGTTGGAGCTAAGAACTCATGGAGTGACTTGTTAGCCATGGCTTCGAACGCTGGTGTCAAGTTGTGAATTACTCATTGGTGATCTTCCTCTTCAGAAGGAACTTTAGACTGACTTGATGATGATGCTTGGGCTTTCTTTAGCTTGGCTCTAGTCCTTCTAAATAATGCTTCTGGATTATCAATATAATTATCTGGAAGGTCAAACCTATTCATACATTACCCTACATATGATATAGAAAATAGATAAAAGACAAGGATAAATCTATATGAGTAGAGAAAATGATGGTTTCTCGATCACATTAGTGGATGCAAGTGATGGCTCATATCCTTTTGAATAGCTTAATCAACCTTCCCCGACAACGGCGCCAAAAATGCTTGTTGGCATTTCTTAGCATCTCTTAAGCTAGGTTGTCATCCCTAGCATGGCGCTAGAAATGTGGTATTAAGTAAATGCAAATGCTCCTCTAGAAATAAATATGAAATCCGTAAGCGCACAGATAATACCGATGTAGCATTTTAACTAGGAGTAAACTAGGTATCGTTATTTATATTTTTACCCATGGGAAGGGATAGCTAAGGATATGAGCAATGACCATCACTGTATGTGATAATGGAGAGTATAACCATGTCTTTGTCTATCTCTCATACAGGGTAAGTGTCACATAAATATATATATATATATATATATATATATATATATATATAATGAATGAATAGTAAATGATAAATGATAAGCACATAGCCACATAATAAATGATAAGTACATCTCAATAGATTACTCTAAGTCTATATCACTGGCATGGAACTAGGACGAACTACAAGAATAAATCCTAAGTTATTCTAATTATAAGCCATAGCATATAATGATTAGTGCAATTACACTTGGCAATCATGGCAAGACATGGTTATATCTATGCATAGGGATATTACGAAGGAAGATGAAGAACATAGCAATCACTTCCTTGTAATAGTTGTGTTCTACCTGTCCAATACTCGAGAGGAGGACTACAAATGACTCAACAGGACTATCACTCCCACAATCTACCTCATGATCCAGAATATAGGGTGCAATCGCAGGAAAATACGGTATAGGCACCACGCCTACACAATATTTACCACTCACCCATGATATCAATGAGCAAGCGCTATACGATCCTATACTTGAATATAATTCTAATCCAACTATGCCAAGCATATAAAAAAGGTAGACTAAGAACATTATAATTGAGAATATAAGCAAATAGAGCAAAGTCATATCCAATATAATAGAATAGAGCAAAGTCATATTCATAGTAGCAGATGAATAATATGAATAACACATGAAATATAGAAGTAGGAGAGAATTACCAAGAACTCTCTTGATAGATCTGGAAACCAAGCAAAACTTGACTCCTAGTTCTAATCCTATGTAGCTATGCTATGACTATGGAGATCTAATTGAGATGGTGCTCTAGGGCTTGATCAGGGGCTTCTCTCTTGATGAATAATGAATTGAATGAGAGTTAGCGTTTCTCCCAGGGCCAGGGGCGTTGCTTATATAGCCTCCTCAAATACACCACGGCCGTTAGATCAAACCGACCTTGATACACGGTGTAGATTTATCCCCAAAGGCGGTGGGGGCAGGATCCGTGAGACTAGACCTGATTGGTTCATGTAGGTGGGCGGGCGCCGACATGGATAGGGCGGGCGCCCTGCCTACATGGCCAACCGGCCTCTAGTCTGGTCTAGTGTCTTCTGGAGTCTTCTAGAGTATTCTTGTGCGTGAGGTCTTTCTCTCTATGTAAATCATACATGTGGGCCTTCTTTGGTCATTTCTTGATAACCCCCTGTAGAAATAGATATTCACCAAAACTCATGGAATTCTATCAGTGTAACCCCTGTAGCTAGATGATATTTATATTTAGGTCCTTTTTCATGCTATGTTGACGGTTAAAAATGACACTTATCTACCATCAATAGACACTTAGAACTAGTCATCCTTAACCTTGTCCTCCATCCTTTGAAAATCGAAGTGATTTCCATCAATAGGGGCACGAAAACCATAATTGCCCAATCAATCACCATGACCATGACCTAACTCAAATTGCCTCTGTAAAACACACGTTAGTCACAACAATCTTGTGTTGTCATTAATCACCGAAACCCAACTAGGGCCTAGATGCTTTCACACTGTATTACAAATTTTGAATTGTTTTATTCTATTCCTCCATTTTGTTTTCCTTTATTCCAATAGACCGTTAGATGTTTTATGAATGTTTAGCAAAGCTTTCAATTAAAACTTGCTCCTTCCATTTCCAAAAAGGTTAAACAACTATAAATTTAGCTATATTTATAGATAATAGTATCTACATTTATATCTTCAAATATTTTTACTATAAAAATATACTCCTTATTTTATATTTACTTATTCTAGAGCCGATTTGGATTGAATTAATGAACTTTGAAGCAATTTTAGAGTCTGCAGTTCCTTTGGAAAGGAAATGAGTGAGCGTGTTTGGAACCAGGGGAAAAATCCCCTTGCCCGGGAGTGAGGTTGTCAGGTATCAAAATACTAGGGTACCCAACAGACGGCAAAATACGGCACCCTGCATGATTGCTAAAGCCCCATTGTAGGGGCCCCAGTAAAACTGACCTGCTAAAGGCGCTAATAGCATGTCAGTTGCTTACGGCATGAACGACAAACTCCATCCCACGTGAGCCTTGTGAAAAGGTCTCGAGCGAGATAGGTGCCTCGGGCGGCATTTTTCCACCTCGCTCGAGCCCCCTGACGTCATCAAAAGTGCCCAACCCCCTCAGCGTACTTCCGCCTCACCCGAGGGACATGTGGAACCCTCTGTCAAGACGGGGAGCCACGAGTGCCCCCAACAGCGGCACCCGCTCCCACATATGGGACGGACGTGACCGTGAATACTCAACAGCAGCACAGGAACCATGCCCTAACCCAACATGACCCAGGTCATTCCACCACGACGACATCCATACCTCTACAGCGATGGGGGTAATGACCATTATACCACCTGACCCCCTCTCAATGCAAAACCAGGCACCTAGGTCACCCGTCCTCGATGGCACAGAGGCACATAGGACGAAGCATGGCCACAGCACACAACACCAGTAGATGGAGAGGCTAAAAGATCAACGCCTATTGCATCTTTGGGTCACAAGGCAACTGTTCTCACCGGATAAGGAGAAAGACGACCACGCCCGAGGCCACCTTTTTTGTTTTTCTCTTTCATTTTTATCTCTTTACCACGAATGTAACCCGAGCTCTCTCCTTAGAAGCTATAAAAGGGGAGGCGGGGCCACATCTAGGGACAATCGACAACACATACACACAATCGAGAAGACAATCAAAAACAACATGCACACACTCCTCGCTAAGACATCGACATACACGCACCACCCCTCAAAAAAGACCTGGGATCCAATCCCTCTCTCGAAAGCTTGTAACCCCTACTACGAGCACTCCGGTGCAAGGCAACACGAGTAGCAGCAAAAACCCACTAGACGTAGGTCCATTCATGCCCGAACCAGTACACATCCTTGTGTTCGCTTTACCCACCATCTGGGTCGAGACGTGCAGATACAAATTTACTTGTTGTTCTGTTTAGACCCCTGGTTCTCTAGACACTGATAGTTGGCATGCCATGTAGGTGCCTTCTGCGCATCATGATCCATCTCTTAGGTCTCAATGGACAACCCCCGCATCTTCTTCACTCTAGGCTCCCATGTCTGGTTTGGCAACCTAGATTTCCTCTACACGGGAGTGAACTATGATCTAGTCCTTCCCCCTTCTATTGACATCAATGCCATCTCCGAGGCCCTGTCCAACCTTCACTTGTGCGCCGACAAGGGGTAGGCCCTCGAGAATGGCGGGTCATGAAGTTCCCAGGGCAAAACGATGCGGGCCGGTAAGCCACACGACCACGAGAAGGCCCGTGGCCAGTCCTCGACTATAGTTCATCTTAATCCATCTGTGGGGGAGATTCCCGCGGATCTGCCGACTCACCATACGCAGGCTATCGCGAAAGTACTCATGACCACCAAGACGGCCTCTAGCACCAGCTTCGACAAAGACGACGGCAGTTGGGCCAGCGTCGACTTCTCTAGGCTCAATGACCCGAGGGCTCTACGTCATTTTGTCAATATCTATGACTACCTCCTCAATGGCGGTGACTCTGACTACGGTGGCTATGAGTTCATGTGGCCATGACGCCAAGAGGTGGAGGTTGCACACAGCGTCAACACGCCACGATCGGTAGATCACCGCATCACCCCCTACCCAAGATCTATTATTCTATTTTTGGAAGATAATATGTTCGTGCATGTGTTCAAAATCTTTGCACGATTATCCGCTATAATTTATTTCCTCACTTAAATCATGAGTTAAATCATCAGTGACAATTACGTAATATGGTTTTCGCCCTTTACGGTCCATTACAACACGAAGTTCGAAGGCTGGCCCACGATGGGTTCGATAGCAGCTCCGAGCCACCCGAGTGAGGGATGGCATGAGAAGGGGCACATGAGCGGCCAATACCCGGACGCACTGAGCATCTTGGGCCTTCTCGAGCCATGTTCAAGTCTAGGCCGGTTTACGGTTCAGGATTTTTTTTTTTCCGAAAAAAAGGCAATGAGCCCTCAGGGTCAGTCGAACAACTCTGGGAACGCCCCAAACTAACCGCTAGGAAATTTTGAAGCTAGTCAATGGCTTACATCTGTCAGATCCCCACGAACAGGAACAGGGGCTTCACTTGAACCGACCCGATTGTAACTCAACGAGCACCACGGCTCGACCCAGCGAGGGATGTCGTGGCGTTGCCTAAACCCTCCTCTTTGTGAAAAAGATGCACAAGGGATATGCTAACTAAGCCACTTGACTGGGCCCACATGCAAGCGGGGATTTCAGAGGACCCAGGGGTAAAAATGTCTAACCCACGAACGAACTCTTTCGAGTGTCCTGACGAGCCTACGACCCTAGGCATAGGCAGAGGCATCAATGAGAATGCATCCGACCCTGCCTCGGGACACGGGAAACTGCTACACCTAAACATCTGATCGATCTATAAAAAATCATGAGAGCTACGCGCACACGTTCTTTCCTCTCTAAAAACCTTCAATGAGCGAAGTCTCGGTGACCTCGCTGGCCGCCGTTTCCGATCAAATCAAGGCAAAACGAGGAAAATATGGAAAAAAAAATGAACACTACAATGATTAGACAAATTGATTTCTTAGATAAAGAACTATTTAAAATTTCTTTTAGGGGAAGGAAGAAGTCCTAAAGTAGGCCTATGAGTCCTCATTGAGGACCTGGTCCATGGGAACCAGGGCAGCGATGACGTTCACCGCTGGCTCGAAACCCTCGAGGAGGTCCTTGTAGTCTCCCAGCCCTGCCCCCATGGGGAAGAGCCTTCGACGTCCTAGAGCTCCACATCGATGGCCATTTAGGCCATCATCAGCGCAACGGTCGCTCCTCAATAGACGTCGCGCTCGATTGCTGCCTGGATCAGTGACCGTGCACTAAGGAGGCGCTCCTCTCGGTGCCCCGCTGGAGCACGCACGAAGTCGGCCAGGACATCGGCAGCGCTACAGAGGGAGTCCACCTCCACGAGCAGCTCTGCTCAAAACAATGCCAAACATAAGACATCACATCGGCTAAAAAGCAAAACGAGGAGATGAAGGCCCACTCACCTACGCATCAACGGTCGGATTCCATCCACTGTGAGCGAACAAGCACCACCTCCTCCTCCAATGAACTCACCACCACCTTAACGGTAGCTAACTCCTCTTGTGCCTCTTAAAGCGGGGTAGGAACACCCTAGGACGCTGTGTGCTGTGCCTACCCATACCCGGACATGGAGATGACGCCAGGATTAGGGTGATGGTGGCGGGAGGGTGCGCTGTCCCCCTCTCCTGGCGTGCCCACGTAGGAACCCTTGGAGGAGTCACCGTGCTCCATGATGATGGCTAAGGTGGTGAAGAAAGATAGGAAGTAGGGACGGAGGAAGGGAGATGCCAGGGTCGGGCACCACAGCTCGGGTTATATAGGGCCCCAAGGAGGCCTCTCAACTCCTGTGGCATTCAATATGTCGCCCATTTGCCCAACTACCCCACTCGTCCCCCAAGGGTGCCACGTCGGCCTCACGCCATGCCTCAAGAAGATGAACCATTCTCGCAGGCAGTTCATGATCCATTTAATCATGGGAAGTGAGCTGTGTGAAAGGGCAACCGACTAGGCGCCAGTCGCCCAACTCCCCACAAACACAAAAAATTGGGCACCTCCCCACCTTCCCATGCACCAGGACGCAAAGCGTCACAACAACTGCTACCTGGCATGACACCTCGCCTTCCACAAGTGGGCCCACTCACTCGATTCAAAGCTCTTGAAGGGATAACTTATCCCTCCAAGGCCTCAGGGGCTACACCCGGTGGGTGCGCTAGATAGTTTCCTCCAAAACAAATGAACCGCAATGCACCCAAATGGGATGACGAGGGCCCACGTATACCCCTCCATTCTGCTAAGGAATGAAAGGAGTAATGACACAGTAGAAAGGCCATAGGGTCGGTCCCTTGCAATGCACGGGGGCTCGGGGGCTTCTCCTGCATTCTGACCTAGCGAATGGTTAAAGCCACAGGCTCAGGGCTCTTCGCACGCCCTGCAGTCATACGAAAAACACCACGCTCGCTCAATTAAAGCCCTTGAAGGGATAACTCATCCCTCCAAGGCCTCGGGGGCTACACCCACCGGGTGCGCTCACGCGCACCCACCGGATAGTCTTCTTCAAACACAAACAAATCAAAAACTACCCATGGTCGCTCGTTCTCAAGCCTCTGAAGGAGTGCTCCACTTCTCCACAGGCTCGAGGGCTACTATTGGGTATCAAAATACCAGGATACCTAACAGACGGTAAAATATGGCACCCTGCACCATCACTAGAGCCCCATCATAGGGGCCCTAGTAAAATCGACCCACCAAAGGCGCTGACAGCATGACAATCGCTTGCGGCACGAACGACAAACTCTATCCCACCCGAGCCTTGCGGAAAGGTCTCGGGCGAGATGGGCACCTCGGGCAGCATTTTTTCATCTCACCTGAGCCCCTATGATGTCATCAAAAGCGCCTGACCCCCTCGGCGTACTTTCGTCTCGCCCGAGGGACACGTGGAACCCTCTAGCAAGATGGGGAGCCACAGGGGCCCCAACTGCGGCACCCGCTCCCACCGATGGGACGGACGTGACTATGCATAGTCAATAGCAGCACAGGAACCATGCCCTGACCCAACATGACCCTGGTCATTCCACCATGATGACATACATAACTCTACAGCGACTGGGGTAACGACCACTATACCACCTAACCCCCTCTCAATGCAAAACCGGGCGCCCATGTCGCCCGTCCTCGATGGCACAGAGGCACATAGGACGAAGCATGGCCACAACACATAGCACCAGTAGACGGAGAGGCCAAAAGATCAATGCCTGTTGCATCTCTATGCCACAAGGCAACTGTTCCCACCGGATAAGGAGGAAGACAGCCACGCCTGAGGCCACCTTTTTTGTTTTTCTCTTTCATTTTCAGCTATTTACCACGAATGTAACCCGAGCCCTCTCCTTAGAAGCTATAAAAGGGGAGGTAGGGGCCACATCTAGGGACAATCAACAACACATACACACAATCAAGAAGATAATAAAAAATAACACGCACACACTCCTCGCTAAGACATCGACACACATGCACCACCCCTCAAAAGAGACCTAGGACCACTCCCTCTGTCGAAAGCTTGTAACCCCTACTATGAGCACTCCGGTGTAAGGCAACATGAGCAGCAGCAAAACCCACTAGACATAGGGTCATTCATGCATAAACCAGTATAGATCCTTGTGTCTGCTTTGCACACTATCCGGGCCTAGACACGCAGATATAAATTTACTCATCACTTTATTTAGACCCCCAGTTCTCTAAACACCGATAGAGCTGTGTGTATTTCGTAGGAAACAAACACCTAGCTGGAATCAATGGAAATCTGTCGTGCTCTCTTATCACGTGGTTGCTCCCGCTTGCATATTCCTCTTTCCTCATCCTATTCCTTATGCATTACAAGTATTAGTATATACATATTTGGTCAAACATGTCATTATTTGACTCATCGGAAAACAAGAAATTCTTATTGGGACGGAAAGTCGTATAAGAATACTACCGCGTCCTTCAATAAATCAATTCATAGAGATGTTGGGACAAATTTTTATAATACCAAATTATCACATTATGAAAATATATTTTATGTAGTATCCTTTTATACTCACTTGGTGCAATAAATTTTGTTGTTTTTTTTTTAAAAAAATTTTGTCAAACTTTAAAATTTTTACTTAAGACAATTCATATAGGGACAAAATGAGTATTACTGAAATTCCTTGCCTTTGTAAAACCTACACTGTGGCCACAACTTGGTTCACGAGTCACGACAGAGGACACGATATATAGCCCATCATCCTCCTTGTAAGAGATGTAAGAGTGGGAAATTAGGGAGAATGCTCCAGTTCCATTCATCACCGTGTGCTGTTACATATAGAGGTGCTGAAGCACTGGAGGCCGATCCAGAGATCATGGTCATCCCTCACGCCTACATGCTAGGAGTCATGTATAGAAGAATAGGAATTACAGTTAGGAGCCGGTGGCTCAGGAACTAACTAGCCTATCTATCATGCGCCTAAAGACCAGGTCGCTGACAACCCCCTGCAGTGTGAGCTTCGGTCGATCGAATGCATAGATTGTCCTTGAATTCGTGGAACAATGGCGCTGGCAAGCCCTTTGTCATAATATCTGCAAATTGATACCTGCTGGGAACCTGTAGAACTCGAAACTGACCAAGAGCTACCTTCTCGCGTACAAAGTGAACATCAAGCTCCACATGTTTGGTACGACGATGATGAACTAGGTTCTCCGTCAGGTACACCGCTGAGATGTTGTCGCAATAGATGACTGTGGCATTCTCATTTTGACATGAAGTTCCTGAAGAAGATTGTAGAGCCAGCAACATTCAGCAGCAACATTGGTGATTGCTCTATATTCTGCTTCAGCACTTGATTTGGACACAGTTGTCTGTCGCTTTGACGACCAAGAAACTAGTGAATCACCCAGGAACACACAATAGCCTGATGTTGATTACCACGTGTCCGGGCATCCAGCCTAATCCGCATCGGAGTAGGCCTTGAGCTTAGTGGAGGACACAAAGATGGTGATGCCGTGGTCAATGGTGCCCTAGAGATAACACAGAATCCTTTTGACAAGGTTCTAGTGGGCATCAGTCGGCGAATGCATATGTAGACATGCTTGATTTATCGCATATGCAATGTCAGGTCTTGTGAGCGTCAAATACTGGAGAGTTCCTGTGATGCTGCGGTAGAATGTACCATCGGTTGCCGGCTCGACGTCGTGCATCGACAATTTGGACTTGATGTCGATCGGTGTTGAGGCTGGTTTGTAGTTGGCCATGCCCGCGCGCTCTAGAATGTCCTCCGTGTACTGTGCCTGTGACAGAAAGAAGCCATGGTCATCGCGGCGAACCTAAACACCAAGTAAGAACCGCAGAGCACCGAGGTCCTTGATGGCGAAGGCGCTGCGCAGCTGGTTGACGACATGTTGCAGCAGCGTTATGGAAGACGCGGTGAGGATGATGTCATCGACATAGACAAGGACATAGGCAATGTCCACACCCTGCTGGTAGATGAAGAGGGACGAGCCAGCGCCTGCTGTGGTGAAGCCAATGGAGCGAAGATGTGTACCGAGGCGCTGGAACCACGCACGTGACACCTGTTTCAAGCCGTAAAGCGACTTGATCAGCAGGCACACATGATCTGGGCGAGTGTCGTCGATGAAACCTGCAGGCTAGTAGCAGTAGACACGCTCCACCAGATCGCCATGGAGGAATGCGTTCTTGATGTTGAGTTGGTGCACCAGCCATCGACGTGACGTAACCAGATGGAGAACCGTGCGGATGGTTGCCGGTTTGACCACCAGGGAGAACGTCTGGTTGAAGTCGACGCCAGCACGCTGGGAGAAACCCCGCACAACCCATCGGGCTTTGCGGCGTTCCAACGAGCCGTCTGTTTGCAATTTGTTCTTGAAAATACACTTGCTAGTGATCACGTTGGCATGTTGTGACTGTGGCACTAGAGTCCATGTTCCATTGGACTGTAGGGCGTCGAACTCCTCCTGCATTGCCATTCGCTAGTCGGGGTCGCAGAGAGCAGCACGAACGATGGTTGGTGGAGATGGCGGTGAAGTAGTGGTGGCAACATTCGCGTACTTTGGATTCGACAGGTGAATGCCATCGTGTGCACGCTTCTCCATGGGGTGGCGCGCCACCGCTAGTGTGTCCGGAGAAGAAGTGCTCGACGTCATGGCAGCAGCAAGCGCGGACGATTTCGGGGTAGCGGTAGGCGTGGCCAACATCGTGGTTGCGGGCATAGGTAACTCCGGTGTCGGAGCAGCCAATGTGGAAGAGCTCGGCACTGCTGGAGCAGCCAGTGTGGAAGGGCCCGGCATTGCTGTTGCCGGAGTTGTGTTGCACTGGGGAGCCTATGGAGTGCGCTGTCGATGTGCAGACTACACCGGCAAGAATTCAGTGTGGCACGGCGGGCAATCTGGATGCTCTGGCGTCTGGGTCGTCACAACCTACGCAAAAGGGAAGTTGTGCTCGTCGAAGTAGACGTGCCGTGAAATAATGACACGCTTGCTCTTGGGATCGTAGCACTTGTATCCGCGCTGATCTGCTGGATATCCTAGAAAAATGCATCAGACAGAGCGGGGAGCAAGCTTGTGTGAAGCAGTGGTAGCAGTGTTTGGGTAACACAGGAAGCCAAAAACCCGCAGGTGTGCGTAGTCTGGCGGCGTTCCAAACAGCAGTGCAAACAGTATGGAGTTGCCACGGGGACGGCATGATCGCCGATTGAGAAGATAGGAGGACGTGAGAAGTGCATCAGGCCAAAGGGAGGAGGGAAGAGAAGCCTGAAAGAGAAGTGCTCGAGTGCCATCATTGAGTGTGCGAAGAACACGTTCAGCGCACCTAGTTTGCTGGGACGTGTATGGGCATGTCAAGAAAAGAGCAATGCCATTAGCAGCAAAGAACGCGCGAGATGTCGAATTATCAAACTCCTTGCCATTGTCAGTTTGGAAACACATGATCTTTAATTGAAACTGAGTCTGAACAAAAGCATGAAAAGCAATAAGAGTAGGCAGAACATCTGATTTATTTCTGAGAGGAAAGGTCCATACAAAATGGGAATAATCATCAAGAACAGCGAGATAGTATTTGAAGCCTGAATTGCTCACAACCAGTGAGGTCCAGACATCACAGTGCAATAGCTGAAAAGGAACAGTAGATACATTATTGGACTCTCTAAACGGCAGCCGTACATGCTTGCCTAGACGACAGGCATGGCATGTATGATCGCTGGACTTGGAATAGGAAAAACCAACATGGTGAGAAAGTTGCTGAAGCGTGGCATGGCCAGGGTGACCGAGCCGGGCGTGCCAGAGCGGTGTGTCTGCAGAAGTGAGGAGCGCCTGCAATGACGAAGGAGCACCAGGCTGAGTACGCAGAGGGTAGAGCTCACCTGAAGAATCACATCGGAGGATAGCCATCCTGGTTCGAAGATCCTTAATGGAGAAACCCCAAGGATCAAATTCAACAGAGACAAAGTTATCACGAGTTAGTGCGCGAACAGAAATCAAGTTCTTTACTAACTGAGGAGCAATCAGGACGTTGTGCAATTGTAAAGGAGATGAATTTGTAGGAATGATGGCGTGTCCAGTGTGCTGAGCAGAGAGAGTGTGCCCATTACCGACAACAATCTGGTGGGAACAGTAGAGGCAGAGTGAGTGGCAAGAATACCAGGATTGGCGGCCATGTGTGACGTCGCACCGGTGTCCAGGAACCAGTCACCTCCACCGCCTGCAGAGTTGTGGAGGGACAGGTTGTTGAGTGCCGAGTAGAGTCCCGGCGGAATCGAGGACGCATCCTGTGGAGGCGGGGGCGCAGCAAGGGCGGCTAGCGCCTGAGGCGGTTGAACTCGAGGACGAGAGCCAAGAACGCCGGAGCGCCATGTGTGCAGCGGCCACGCCTGAACGACCCCTTGCCAAGGGTTGTAGGAGGTCGCCCACTGCGGTCCAGCAGGAGGCAGCGCGAGATTGGTGCCGGTCGAGGAAGTATTGCTGCTGGACGCAAGTGAACGGCCACAGTTGTTGTCGAACGCCTTGTGCTTCTTGTGGCGATCACCACCGCTGCCACTAGAGGCATGCGGTTGTTGGGGAGGGTTGGAAGCCGTCGGCTTCGGCAGTGTAGAGGCAGTACCCACCGCCACGAGCGCCATCTGCGCTTCCATCTGGAGGGAGTGGCGGATGCGGTTCTCCTCCTGCACTAGATAGGAGCGCGTGTAGAGGAACGTCGGCGGCGGCGTCATGGTGGAGAGGACTGCGATGGCCTGATTGAATTTGTTATTCAGGCCACGCAAGGTGTTGATGACAAGCGCCAGATCGGAGACGGCGGCGCCGCAGTCGTAGAGCGTGTCGGCGAGGCGCTTGAGGCGGCCACAGTACTCGCTCACGGACATGTCGTCTTGGAGCACGTTGCAGGATGTTGTCGAGGAAGAGGCCGGTGATGGCTGTCCATGCAGTGTACGCAGAGGTGCGTGGCTTGTTGACATCGTTCCAGAGTTCCTTGGAGATGGTGGAGTAGAGCTAGGAGACGATGCAAGAATCAATTTGCAGCCACTCCGGTTCGTCGATCATGGCGGCGGCGTCGACTGTGCCGTCGATATGATTGGCAAGCCCGAACTTCTTGAACATGAGTTCAAAGAAGGAACGCCATTGACGGAAGTTTTCTTCATCCGCAGACAGTTTGACTGGAACATGGCTGTGGATGTTGAGGAGAACAAGGGCGGAGGCTGTGGGTGGAGCAGGATCAGTGGCCAAGGTGAACGGATTGGTGGCAGCGGAGGAGATGGAACCAGTCGGGCTCGCCATGGCCGGAAGCAGCGGAAGAGGGGAGGTGGATCAAGAAGAAAGCTGATACCATGTAAGAGATGTAAGAGTGGGAAATTGGAGAGAATGCTCCAGTTCCATTCATCACCGTGTGCTGTTACATATAGAGGTGCCGAAGCACTGGAGGCCGATCTAGAGATCGTGGTCATCCCTCACGCCTACATGCTAGGAGTCGTGTACAGAAGAATAGGAATTACAGTTAGGAGGCGGTGGCTCAGAAACTAACTAGCCTATCTATCATGCGCCTGAAGACCAGGTCGCTGACACTCCTGTCTAACTGAAAGCCGTTCATCTTTGACTCCTGGTGTGCCACCGTGGTTAGAGACAACGAGCTATGAGCTGCAGTCTCTCTGTCTCGCAGCATGTACAACACAGAGGAGGCTTTAGATCATCACTAGAACCTTGAATTTTAGCAGGTTAATCAGATAACTACTTCATGCATTAGTAGTGAAAGCATAAAATGGTTCATTTCTTTAGAAAAAAAAACTTAAACGGTTCATATTCTTGAGTTTGATATAACTGTAGGCTGTGGCTGCAAGAAAGAAGCTACTGTCTACTGTAGATAATACTAGAAATAGCCACAATCACAGCCAAATAAGCTACAGCGAGCAGCTGATGCATGGCTGATGCATATGTAGGATCCTAGAGAACTATCTTAATTAGACTCACTAGTTCGTCAACCCGTGCTCTTGCACGGGCTAGAACCTTATGAGACATAAGCATTAGTTACTCTTTAATATTTCTAACTAATAAAATTTCTTGTGTTTAATTGTATATTTTTTTACTTTTTAAATTTTCTAACATAATAGACACGATATATAGATACTCTACGATCTCTATCTATTCATGATAACCATGTCAATTACTGATCCATATGTTTTTTTTCATGCATATCCATAGTTATTTTTCCTTTTCATGGCACTTCCGCGTATTTTCAGTACACATTGAATTTAAACGTTAGCACAATAAACTACGGAGGTTGTTGTTGCAGCCCATATATTGTGATGTCATGAACCTAAGTTTTGTTTTTTTTCAACTTATAATCTTCTTAATGGCTATAGATTTTTATACTCAAGTTAATAAAAACTCTTGTGGTTATTGTATCTTTTATTAACTCCCCTTTGTAATTTTTCATAATAAGGATTTTGTCATACAATCATTTAAAACTGGCAGTTTGTAGAGCTTGATGTGAGATCTAGAATGTCGTAGCGGATATTAATATCTATGTCATATAATGGCTTTTAGCTCGCAGTAAGATATAGCCATATGTGGTCTGCACCAACCTCTCTTACATTTCAAGATGTTTGAATTCCTTTTCAAGAAATAATATTTGTGTTGGGGTTCCTCTTGTCATGATCTGGCTGAAAGGCGCCATTTTGGGGGTCTTCGCTGATCGCTTAAGAGGCGGGAGGGCTCTTGGGAGGACCCAAGCGACAGGAGGATGAGTCCAATATGGTTTTACCTTCTCATTTGTATGAAAGGATCGTTGTGTCCTTTTTATGGCAAGAATATGCCTAGGATCTGGCTAAGAAAAGAGGGTCAACTCAGTCCGCCAGCTATAACTCGGGCACTATAAATAAAAGACTATAAATAAAAGAACCCTCCTCCTTAAGTCGGGGGAAAGCGGCCTTGCCTCTCCTATTTCACTTGTGTCTTCAACACCTGTTCACTCTTGGTCTCGGCTGAGAGTATGACAAGGTTATTAATATAATTTTAAACCATTTGTTACTATAATATATTTACTTTAATAATTTTTAAATACATTAATATTAACAAAATGGGGGTAATGTATATATATGCTCTATATTCATTTAAATATATTTCATAATATATAATTGTTATTTACATTTAGATTTTAGAGATATTTTATTTGTTTATTATAACGTCTGAGGTGGATAATTTACTTTATAGTATCTGCTGTAACGGCATATATGGGTAATTTGAATGAAAACATAGGGGTTACATTGCATTATCTTTGGTAATAGTAGATGTGGGTAATATAAATAATATTAGAAAGTTATTTTAAATTATATTTCACATTGCTCGAGGTGTATATTTTAGGTATAACTTTAGAGGGTTTATTTCATAATGGAGAACTGGTGAATTTAGATGTGAATTTATATTAGGGGGTTATTTTGAATTTGCAGGCAATTAGATTTTAGGCTATTGAAAGGATCAAGATGCCCAAGAGGAGGGGTGAATTGGGCTTTTCTAAAAATTAATTACAAGAATTAAATCCTACAAGCCAAACTTCACCCCTAGTGCCTACTAGTGTTCCTTGTGATTTTACCGATAAAAGTTTTGCACCCTAAGTTCCAATCCTAGACTAGCATGGCAATTCTAGGAAAGTAAACAAGCAATGAAAGTAATACACGAAAGTAAATGCTTGAAAGTAAGGGTTAGGAACACGGCGATGTTTTGCCGAGGTATCGGAGAGTCGCCACTCCCCACTAGTCCTCGTTGGAGCACCCGCGCAAGGGTGTAGCTCCCCCTTGATCCGTGCAAGGATCAAGTGCTCTCTACAGGTTGATTCTTCGACACTCCGTCGCGGCGAATCACCCAAAACCGCTCACAACTTGAGTTGGGTCACCCACAATCTCGTCGGATGATCACCAAACTCTCAATCACCACCAAACCGTCTAGGTGATGGCGATCACCAAGAGTAACAAGCTAGAGCTCTCACTTGACCATAACAAAGCCTAATGAGAAGATGGATGCACACTTGCTACACTCTTGTCACTAGAGCGGATTCTGAAACTTTGATTCGCAAATCTCTATTCTCACTAGGGCTCTTGCACTCCCTTGCACTTCAAAGGTGTTTCTTAGCTGAACAAATGAGCAAGAGACCTCTAAAAGAGGTGGTGGGGATGTATTTATACACCCCACAGTCGAAACGAACCGTTACCTGCCAACTCAGCAAAACGCGGGGTGACCGGACGCGCCGGTCAAAGTGACCGGACGCGCTGGTCACTCGTAATGGTCGAAATTCTGAAATTTTGGCTGAGTGACCGGACGCGCCGCTCGAAGTGACTGGACGCGCTGGTCGCTTGTAACGGTCGAAATTCTAAAATTTCGGCTGAGTGACCGGACGCGCCGGTCAGGGGTGATCGGACGCGTTCGATCGTGCAGGGAGCTTACTGTAATAAGACCGGACGCGCGACCGCGTCCGATCGGGGATGACTGGACGCGTCCGGTCGTCGCAGGACCTTACTGGAACGTGACCGGACGCGCCGATCACACCCAGGGCGCATCCGAACGGATGGTTTCCCTCAAGTGATACGTGTCGGTCTGACCACTGCGTCCGGTCCTTGCGAGGACCGCGTCCGGTCGTCAGCGCCGAAACGCAGTCGCGGTTTTGAACTGACCGGACGCGTCCGGTCAAGCCAAGAACCGCGTCTGGTCAAGAGAAAAACACTCTAAACACTCCAAAACGCGACGCAACTTGAATCAAGTTGCTTCCAACTGAACTTTGAGCTATTCTAGAGCTGCCTAGTGCTAAGTTTAACAAGTGTGCACCACACCTAAACATAGGACTCACCTAGGTCAAGCTACCTGCTCATGCTCCCCTTTATAGTACGGCCAAAAGAGAAAACGAAGATCCTAACGACTATTCCGAATGTAACTCAACACCTTGACATCCGGAACTAACCGTCCTTAATCTTGACGTCACTCCTTTGAAAACCGAAACGATTTCCATCAGGGGGCATGAATACCATGTTGCCCAAAGCAGTTATCACTTCCATGACCTAACTTACCAAGGTTTCTGCAAAACACACGTTAGTCATGGTAATAAAGCGTTGTCATCAATTGTCGAAACCAACTCTCGGAGCCTAGATGCTTTCAATCTCCCCTTTTTTGGTGATTGATGACAACACTAAGATTCAAAGGATAGGAGTTGAGGTTTTCGAACATGCTTGGTTCACATAAGCAAAAAACAATAAGCACTGGAGATTAGGAATTGCTTATGTGTTCCAAGCCAAAAGAGTGTACTTACAAGATAAGACATGAAACATTAGTACACAAAATGATATAGCTCAAAAAGAAATCGGAGTAAGGCACGGAAGCACAACCTTATGAGCTATAAACAAACAAGTGACATGATTTAAACCTGTGACTAGATAAACCATATAGACTCAAGGTATCTCACATGACCACATGTCACAAGAATGCAATTACTGTAAAGTAAACATGATGCATGAGTGTAGCACATAAGAAAAGAATGAAAACCCTCTATCAAAAACTCTCCCTGAATCTACTCTCTCTCCCCCTTTGGCATCAACTGCCAAAAGCTAATCTAAGGATCTGACGGGGGAACAGACGAAGTCGAGTCAGGTGCCGAGGAGTGTGGAGTAATCACAAACTGAGAAGTGTCTCCCTCGGACTCGGAGCTATCAGGCTGACCCTCTGAAGAAGCACGCGGCTGTGAAGCGGTCTGGGTCTGATCAACAGGAACAGGTACTGATGAAGTAGCAACAAGTGGAGCAGTCTCTGTGACCTGAGCCTGAAGTGAGCCAATAGCTGGGGGATCTATCGAGGCAACGAACGAAGGAACTGTCTCTATAGTGCCCGTCCCTGTCACAGGAGGAACAGCTGCCTCTGAAGCTGACAACCCTGATGAAGTAGCAAAAGTAGTGTGCGAGGGCGTCGGCTGACCAGTCAACTCGCTATATGTGGCACTAAGATCAACGAAAGGTGTGCCGGTCAAAAGGTGAGGGCGAGGCTGGTCTGAAGGAGTAAATCCTATCTAAATAGGCGTGTAGCTCGGGGACTGGAACAACTGAGGGACCTGCAGCTGTGGAGAGGTGAACTGAAAGCTCGGCTGTCCCTGACTCGAAGGTCCACTAGACTGTAAGGCTGAAGTCAGGACAGATGCAGGTGGAGGAACCCCAACTGTGACTAAGTGACGTAGAAGATCCAAGTACTGCTGCTGGCTAGCTGCACTCTGTCGCTGCATCTCATACTGCTGACGCTGCATCTTGACTTGTTGGCGCTGTATCTCAAACTGCTGTCTCTGGAACTCATCCTGTCGAGCCTGTATCTGTGCAAACGCGGTAGCTGTGTCCTAAGCCTGTCTTTGTAGCTGAAGCTCCTGTCACTCCTGTGCCTGGGTCAGCCTCTCAAGAATAGCCACCATGGCTGGATCTGAGCGGGAGGCTGAACCAGAGCCACCGGCCTCATGGTCGTGAGGCCGAGGAGACCGATACCTGGGGATGGGCTAATAATCCTCGTCAGTGCTGTCAGAGGCCTCATCCTCAGCTATATCAGCGGGCTGAGCATCTAGATCTGCAAGCTCTGCCTCAGCAAGACCATGTACGGTCATGTCCTGCTCAGCTGCTGTCTCAGGCACCTGAGGTCTCTCTCTATCCTGGCACAGAGGCCTGCTCTCTCGTAACTGAAGCTCATAGCTGACGAATATCATACTTAGGAAAAGCAGTGGTAGTATCAGATATCTCAGCTCTAATCTCTAAAGGCAGCTCAAGTGCAGATCTGATGATGAAGCAAATCCAATGAGCATAGGGCAGCTGACGGTGTCCCTTGAAGCCCTCTGCTAGGGTGTCCTCCATCTCACTAATCATAAGATCCCAAATGTCAAAAGGTGTCTGTGAGAGGAGGTGGTGAACAACCCATAGCTGCATCTTGGTCAATCCCTCTCTGTAACCAAGCCTAGGAAGAAGAGTACGCCTGACAATAGCATCTAGAACTCGAGCAAGCGGTGTCAAACTGGCAGGTGTGCGATGGGACCCTTCGCCAAAAGGCTCACAGAAGTAGGGTCGGATCAGATCTGTAGGTGGCACAGTACCGCCATGAGGGCGTCTAGGTGGAGCTGTCTGACCGAAACAGAGCTGGTGGATCTTCGTGTCTGAAGCTGGGAGTCTGAGAATCTCCCGCACTCTTGTGCTGTACAGTCTGCGGTCGTGGCCTCGGAATGCAAAGTGTATGAACTCATGGGCTGGATCAATCCATAGTGAAGCATAGAACTCCCTAACCCAAGTGCCACAGTATGCACCTGTCCGTCCAAGAAAATCTGACAAGCCTGGTAGAAAGGACAGGTGCGGACGAAGCTGCTCACCAACTACCTCAACAAGTGACTCAATGCGACAGACCCTCTGTGCTCGAAAGGCAATGCCACTATCAACATAAGCTCTGTAAAAATCCTCCTGTAGAGGAGTATAAAAGCCCTCTGAAGCTCTGGAGTCCCTCTGAGGTGGGAACCACCGGCTGACCTCAACAAATCTTAACCCTTGCACCTGACGTGCTGTAGCACCTCTCAAGTCAAAGTGCTCGACAGGGGGTGAACCTCTAACCCTGGGAGGTGGACGTCCTCCACGACGCTGGCCCTCTGGCCTAGGAGTCACCTGAGCTCATGTGCGTGTGGAGCGGCGACGCGGTGGAGTCTGAGCTAGCTGTTCCTCTGTCCCCTCTGGAGCCTCTGCAGGTGGATCAACTGACATAGCATCTGCATCCATTGTCACCTCTGTGCCCTCAGTGGTCTCAGTAGTCTCTGTACCAAGCTGTCGACCTTCAAGATGAAAGCGACGCTCACCAATGCGTATACCACTGCTCCTGCCACCCCTCTCTACTGCATCAGCTGCATCTGCCACTGCCTGAGCTATCTCTACATCAGTAAGAGTCTTCTTCTTCTTTCTGGCCATGATCTTGATGCGCTTTCCACGCGCAACCTCAGACAGACGAGGAGGACTATCGTCCCCGTCACTAGGAGCACCACCAGCATTCTTGCAACGAACCATGCTATCACACTATCGGGAAACCTCTGAAAGATGGTGTACTAACACTCGAGAGGCTTGGCCTCAAACCGTATCCGCAGGCTTGGCCTCGGATTCAACAACTGAACAGCAGTCACGCCGACACACCGACAAACTTGCTGAAAAGACGGAATAGATGGATCTACTATAAGCAACATATATGATCTAAAAGGTATGAAACCCTAGAGATAGCAAGCATATAAGATAAGATGTGAATCGAAACGCGATGGCTACCTCGGATTGACGAGAAAACGGTGACGAGGTGAGATGACCTAGTTCGCGAGACTTCCCGAAGCACCGGACAAGCGCTCGGAGTGAAGATGTTGCGCGAAGAAATTTCGACGTCAAACGAAGGAGACGCCGCAGTGCGAACCCTAGGGTTAGGGCAACGCGCGATGGCCAAAAACGAAGATGGTCGCGAGGGAAGGCAGGGGCCGGCTGGAGGTGGCGCAGGTGATGGAGGGCACGGCTCACCGGCGGCAGCAGCACACGGCGGCGGTGGTGCAGGCGCGGTAGAGATGGCAGCGGCGCGGCAAGGGCGGAGCTACGCGGTGCGGGCGGAGCTGCGGGCTGGGCGGCGCTGTGCGGGTCACCGGAGGAGAAGGAGAAGGCAGGGCGCGGCAGTGAGCACCGGTGAGCGGCGATGGCGAGATTCCCGGCGAGTTAGGGCAGGGAGGCGATGGAATCGCGAAAAACACGGCGGCAGATGAGGAAAAAGTGAGGGAACACGAAAGGTTATATGAGGGGTTAGATCCGCTCGTCACGCGATGACCGGACGCGGTGGTCGATATGACCGGACGCGGTGGAGGCGGCATCCAGTCATATTCCAGTAAGCTCCTGGAATGACCGGACGCGTCCGATTATCCACGATCGGACGCTGACAGCGTCTGGTTAGACATAGCCCGGAAAGTTGGAATGGATGACCAGACACGGTGGTGGTTACCGGGACCGGACGCGGTGGTCGACAGCAGCGCGTCCGGTTCAGCGTCCGGTCACTAGATCATGAGTTGGTCTTCTGGATGACCGGACGCGCTGGTGGTCGCCGGGACCGGACGCGGTGGTGAAGCATCACTGCGTCCGGTGCAGCGTCCGGTCATAGTTTTTCGCCCTTCTTCATTCCGAACTTCGACGTGACTTCTCCCAATCAGGTTCTAATTCAAAGAGACACAAATAAACACAAATTGGAACGTGATATGAGTGACCTCACTCAAACCCTCAAGTTTCTCAAAATAGTTTGCCTTAGGCTAATATTATTTTTAGGAAAATAGGCAACAAACACCCGAGGAGCAACGTATGGCCATGCAATAGAGTTTTTGAACCCTTGGGAGCATCAAAATGCTCTCTCTACCCATGGACGAACACAGAGGTTGCTCAAAGCCAAACCGAAAAGAAACGACAAAGCAACAACCATGCAAATGCAATGCAAAACAAGTAAGTAAAGCTAGGTTGCTTGTCAAGTTTGATCCACGGTTAGGCTTCTTCACTCCTCCAAAGGAGGGTTATCGTAACCGTGTTAGCCAAGCCCTAGATGCATTGCGGGTAATTAAACATGACATATAATACAATGCAATGCAAGGGACAACACAAGCTTATTTTTTAAAGTTACTAGAGTCAAGCACATTGAGTTCACTTCTCAACCTACAAAAGGTAGCTTCATCCAAAGGTTTAGTGAAGATATCCGCTAATTGATTTTCACTTCTTACACCTTCTAGTGATATATCATTTTTAGCAACATGATCTCTTAGAAAGTGGTGGCAGATATCTATGTGCTTGGTGCGAGAGTGTTGTACCAGATTATTTGCAATTTTAACCGCACTTTCATTGTCACATAAAAGCAGCACCTTTTCAAGAACAACTCCATAGTCTAGGAGAGTTTGTTTCATGTATAAGATTTGTGCACAACAAGCCCCCGTGGCAATGTATTCCGCCTCGGCGGTGGACAAAGCCACACTATTTTGCTTTTTAGATGACCAAGATACTAAGGATCTTCCAAGCAAATGACATCCTCTGGATGTGCTTTTTCTATCAATTTTGCAACCAGCATAATCCGAATCGGAGTAGCCAACTAGTTGGAATCTAGCTCCTTTGGGATACCAAAGTCCAATGCTTAGGGTATACTTAAGGTATCTTAGGATTTTTTTTACGGCACTTAGGTGAGGTTCTTTGGGGCACGCTTGAAAGCGGGCACACATGCACACACTAAACATGATATCGGGCCTAGATGCGGTAAGGTACAACAAGCTACCAATCATAGAACGGTAAAGAGTTTGATCGATTGGTTTACCTCCCTCATCTAGGTCGAGATGTCCATTAGTTGGCATTGGGGTCTTGATTGGCTTGCATTCTTCCATCTTGAATCTTTTGAGAAGATCCTTGGTATACTTTTCTTGAGAGATAAAAATCCCTTCTCTCATTTGCTTGACTTGAAACCCAAGGAAGAATGTTAGCTCACCAATCATTGACATCTCGAACTCTTTTGACATCAATTCACCAAATTCTTTGCAATAGTCTTCATTTGTTGACCCGAAGATGATATCATCAACATAGACTTGACAAATGAAGATCTCTTCATTAAACTTCTTGATGAATAGTGTGGTGTCAACCTTCCCAATAGTGAAGCCCTTCTCAATGAGGAAGTCCCAAAGGCGCTCATACCACGCTTTAGGGGCTTGCTTGAGCCCATATAGCGCCTTGGACAACCTATAAACATGATTAGGATATCTAGGGTCTTCAAACCCGGGAGGTTGTTCAACATAGACTAGTTCATTTATGAAGCCATTTAAGAATGCACTTTTCACATCCATTTGATATAGTTTCATATCATGATGTGATGCATATGCAAGAAGGATACGGATGGCTTCAAGTCTTGCAACAGGTGCAAAAGTCTCTCCAAAATCAAGACCTTCAACTTGAGAGAACCCTTTTGCTACTAGTCTTGCCTTGTTTCTTACTACTACCCCTTGATCATCTTGCTTGTTGCGGAACACCCACTTGGTTCCAATGACTCTTGCACCTTTTGGATGCTTTTCAAGTATCCAAACTTGATTGCGGGCGAAGTTGTTCAATTCTTCATGCATGGCATTCACCCAATCCGGATCTTGAAGAGCTTCTTCTACATTCTTAGGTTCAAGACAAGAGATAAAAGAGTGATGTTCAACAAAAGAATTAAACTTTTGAGATCGAGTCATTACACCCTTTGTAGGACTCCCTATGATGAGATCTTGTGGATGTGCTTGAAGTAGGGGTGAGTTTCTTCGATCAACCATTTGAGGAGTAGGATGGGGAGCATCAACATCTTGTGCTTGTGCCTCGGCTTGATGATGAGAGACATGGGTGTCTTCATTTTCAACTCTCTCATTCTTGTCATCATCTTGAGGCATATATGATGAAGATGATGGATTTACAATTTGTACATCGTCTTCATCATCTTTAGGCTTGATGTCACCCACCGGCATATTCTTCATGGCCTCCCTCAATGGTTCATCACCTACATCATCACAATTCTCAATTGCTCCTTGGGAGCCGTTAGATTCATCAAATTCCACATCATATGTTTCTTCAACCAAACCAGTGGCATGGTTAAATACTCTATATGCTTTGGAGTTTGATGAGTAACCAACAAGAAAACCAATATCACAACGTCTTTGGAACTTCCCTAGGTGTTGACGCTTCTTGTAGATGTAGCATTTGCAACCAAACACCTGGAAGAATGAGACGTCCGGCTTCTTCCCATTTAGCAACTCATAAGGGGTCTTACAAAGGAACTTTTGTAGGAAGAGGTGATTTGAAGCATAGCATGCGGTGTTAATTGTCTCGGCCCACAATTTCTCTGGTGTGTTATACTCATCTAACACTGTTCTTGCAAGAGTGATCAAGGTCTGGTTCTTTCTCTCAACTACACCATTTTGTTGAGGAGTATAGATTGATGACACTTCATGCTTGATTCCAATTTCATCACAATAAGCTTCAATGTTGGTGTTGTCAAACTCTTTTCCATTGTCACTTCTAATCTTCTTTATCTTGACTTCAAATTCATTTTGAGCTCTCTTTGCAAACTTTTTGAAGCAACTTGCCACTTCGGATTTGTCATGAAGGAAGAAGGTCCAAGTGTATCTTGAGAAGTCATCCACAATCACAAGACAATAATGATTTCCACCCAAACTCTTGTAAGTTGTAGGACCAAATAAATCCATGTGTAGAAGTTCTAGTACTCTGGATGTTGACATGTAAGCTTTGGTTGGATGAGTGTTTGCAACTTGTTTGCCAGCTTGACATGCACTACAAGGTTTGTCCTTCTCAAACTTTACATCCTTCAAACCTCTCACTAATTCTTTCTTCAATAGCTTGTTGAGAGTGTTCATTCCAACATGAGCAAGCCTCCTATGCCTAAGCCATCCAAGTGTGGTCTTGGTGAACAAACATGTCATCAAGTTTGCATCTTCGGAGGTGAAGTCAACTAGATAGAGATTATTGTATCTAAAGCCCTTGAAAATCACTTGCTTATCATCTATCTTTGTAACAACCACTTCATTTGGACTAAATAAGCATTGATAGCCAAGATCACAAAGTTGCCCAACGGATAGTAGGTTGAAACTCAATGAAGCAACATAGAGCACATTTGAGAGAGAATGATCATTTGATATTGCAACTTTGCCTATACCCTTGACTTTGCTCTTTGAATTGTCCCCAAAATGTGATCTTGTCTTGACATACCTCATCCTCTTCAAGTGAGGTGAACATACGAGGATCACCGGTCATATGTTGTGTGCAACCACTATCAATCACCCAATGAGATCCACCGGTCTTGTAGTTCACCTACACACAAGAGATCAAGCCTTTTGTTTAGGGACCCAAACTTGAGAGGGACCCTTAACTTTCTCAACTAGTGACTTGGCAACTCATATTTTCTTAGGCCTATTCTTGTTAGGGGGACCCAAGAACATGACTTTCATCTTTCCACTTGAGTCCTTTCTAAGCATGTAATGAGCATTGAAGGCAAAGGGTCTAGCATGCTTGGGCAAGGGTTGTGGTGGTGGAGTTTTGCACTCATGAGCAAAATGGCCTCCTTTTCCACATTCAACACATCTCTTTGGTTTGGGCTTTGACTTGCTTTGAAGTTGTTGAGCCTTGACCTTCTTCTCTTGATTTGCCAAATAACAAATGCCACTCCTATCCAACTTCATGACGGTGTTCATGAGTAGCTCACTTTGTAAATGTTGGCCTCTTGTGAACTTGCTTAGGCCGATCTTGAGATGCACTTTCTCTTGCTTGAGCTTCTTGTTTTCTTCAATAAGTGACTCATTTAAAGCTTGCTTTTCAAGAGCCATCAACTTCTTGTTCTCAACTTTAAGCATCTCATTCTCACTCTTGAGCTTGACATACTCATCATAGTCATTTGCCTCAACCACACTCTTGCCTTTGCCGCTAGAGCCTTACTCAAAGTTCTCAACAATCAAATCATCACATGATGTAGCTATATCAATCTTAACAACTTGGTTAGTAGCATCATGTGTCTCGAGGGCAAGCTCATTAGCAACAATAAGAGTATCATAATTGATTTTCAATGCGATATATTCTTCTTTTAACAAGTTTAGCCTAGTGAAGAGTTCACTATGCTTCTTCTCAATTTTATCATGTTTATCTCTAAGCTCCTTGTTAGAAGTTTTGAGCTCTTTGAGAGAGGAAGACATAGTTTTATTTTGATCTTTGAGCTCATCACTAGTCTTATTTGGATTCTCAAGCTTGGATGTGAGTGATTCATTTTCATGTTGAAGCTCATCATTTTCATTTCTAGTTCTTCTTATGATTTTAGAGTATTTGTTCAACAATTTTACTAGTTCATCATAAGAAGGTGCATCATATTCATCATCACTATCACTATCATCATCATTACTATCACTATTTTGTACCTTTCGATCACCCTTAGCCATAAGGCATAGATGAGTAGCGGAAGATGATGGTGAAGGTGGCGGTGAAGGTGGTGATGAAGATGTCGGTGAAGATGATGATGGCCCAATCACAAATACGGCGATCTTCTCTTTTTCATTATCACTTTCATCGCCAAAGGACTCACATGATGATTCAATGTCGGTGAGCCAATCACCAACAATATAAGCCTTGCCTCCCTTCTTCTTCTTGTAGAACTCTCTTTTCTTGCCATCTTTCTTTTTGTATGGCTTGTTCTTTCTCTTCTCATCTTCTTTATCACTTGAGTCATCTTTCTTGCCCTTGTACTTATTCTTGTACTTGTCTTTTGAAGGCTTCAGGCATTGATGAGCTAGGTGGCCAAGTTCTCCACAATTGAAGCAATCCATTTCAGAGATTGGCTTCCTTTTGCTACTTGTGAAGAATTTCTTCTTCTTGCCATTGAACTTGATGCCACTCTTGTTGAGCTTCTTTAGCATCTTGGTGGTCTTCCTTACCATGAGTGCAAGTGATTCATCATCAATGTCACTTTCACTTGAGCTTTCTTGCACTATCATGGCTTGGCCCTTCTTCTTTTTTTTTTATGGCTAGCTTTGAAGGCCAAGTCTTTCTTCTTGGAAGATGATGAGCCCTCTTCCGGAGTGATATGCATGTACATCTCATGAGCATTGATCTTTCCCAATACTTGAGTCAGTGTTGCGGCGGAGAGATTACTTTAGTGAAGTACGGTGACAATGTGTCCATACTTTTCAACGGGAAGAACACTCAAGATCCTCCTTGCAACATCCGATTGACTCATTTGAGTGAGTCCAAGAGCATTGAGATCTTCTACAAGAACATTCAAACGAGTGTACATCTCATTAGCACTTTCTTTAGGAAGCATCTCAAAAGAATTAATTTTCTTTAAGGCAATATGATAGCTTTCCTCACGCTCACACTTAGTTCCCTCATGGAGAGCACAAAGATTTTCTCACAATTCATGAGCGTTTTTGGCATTTCACACACGATTGAAGATATCTTTGCCTAAGCCCGGTAGAGTGCATTTTTTGCCTTTGCATTCCACCGGTCGTACTTCTCCTCGTCACCACTTGGGTTAGCGGGATCCCTTATAGGAGGAAGCCCTTCGGTTGCGGCTCTAAGACACCCAACATCTATGGCTTCGAGGTACGCCTCCATACGAATTTTCCAATATGGAAAATCATCTCCCTCAAAAATGGGAGGTGGTCCTTCCCCATTAGACATCTTGCTCTAGGCGGTGAAGCCTAAATTAAGAGCAGCACGGCTCTGATACCAATTGAAAGGATCAAGATGCCCAAGAGGGGGGGGGTGAATTGGGCTTTTCTAAAAATTAATTGCAAGAATTAAATCCTACAAGCCAAACTTCACCCCTAGTGCCTACTAGTGTTTGAATTCCTTTTCAAGAAATTATATTTGTGTTGGGGTTCCTCTTGTCATGATCTGGCTGAAAGGCGCCATTTTGGGGGCCTTCGCTGATCGCTTAAGAGGCGGGAGGGCTCTTGGGAGGACCCAAGCGACAGGAGGATGAGTCCAATATGGTTTTACCTTCTCATTTGTATGAAAGGATCGTTGTGTCCTTTTTATGGCAAGAATATGCCTAGGATCTGGCTAAGAAAAGAGGGTCAACTCAGTCCGCCAGCTATAACCCGGGCACTATAAATAAAAGACTATAAATAAAAGAACCCTCCTCCTTAAGTCGGGGGAAAGCGGCCTTGCCTCTCCTATTTCACTTGTGTCTTCAACACCTGTTCACTCTTGGTCTCGGCTGAGAGTATGACAAGGTTATTAATATAATTTTAAACCATTTGTTACTATAATATATTTACTTTAATAATTTTTAAATACATTAATATTAACAAAATGGGGGTAATGTATATATATGCTCTATATTCATTTAAATATATTTCATAATATATATTTGTTATTTACATTTAGATTTTAGAGATATTTTATTTGTTTATTATAGGTGGATAATTTACTTTATAGTATCTGCTGTAACGGCATATATGGGTAATTTGAATGAAAACATAGGGGTTACATTGCATTATCTTTGGTAATAGTAGATGTGGGTAATATAAATAATATTAGAAAGTTATTTTAAATTATATTTCACATTGCTCGAGGTGTATATTTTAGGTATAACTTTAGAGGGTTTATTTCATAATGGAGAACTGGTGAATTTAGATGTGAATTTATATTAGGGGGTTATTTTGAATTACCTTTCAAAGAATGACGTGTGTATTTTATATGCAAATTTGGGAGTTATTTTGATATATGCTTCAACAAATGTCGATGAAATACGGCAAAACGGACGGACGCCGTATAGATGGATTTCTTGTTCCGTGTGGTTCACACAAATTATCCCGTTGTTCTAGAGAGTTGGACCTCTTTTACCGCCAGTTGGTCACATGTGTATCTTATTTGTTGAGGTTGATCGATTAAATATGATGTTTTATTAATAGATTAACCGTCTATTTGAATTTTTATTAAAAGATTTACCAACGGTGAAACACAGATGATCTGGTGGATTTTATTAATACATTAGCAACCAAAACGTGAACAGCAATGGCCGATCAAAATTTCCGTGCAACTAAAGTTTGATTTTGCAGGCAATTAGATTTTAGGCTATTGAAAGGATCAAGATGCCCATGAGGAGGGGTGAATTGGGCTTTTCTAATAATTAATTACAAGAATTAAATCCTACAAGCCAAACTTCACCATTAGTGCATACTAGTGTTCCTTGTGATTTTACCGATAAAAGTTTTGCACCCTAAGTTCCAATCCTAGACTAGCATGGCAATTCTAGGAAAGTAAACAAGCAATGAAAGTAATACACGAAAGTAAATGCTTGAAAGTAAGGGTTAGGAACACGGCGATGTTTTGCCGAGGTATCGGAGAGTCGCCACTCTCCACTCCCCACTAGTCCTCGTTGGAGCACCCGCGCAAGGGTGTAGCTCCCTCTTGATCCGCGCAAGGATCAAGTGCTCTCTACGGGTTGATTCTTCGACACTCCGTCGTGGCAAATCACCCAAAACCGCTCACAACTTGAGTTGGGTCACCCACAATCTCGTCGGATGATCACCAAACTCCCAATCATCACCAAACCGTCTAGGTGATGGCGATCACCAAGAGTAACAAGCTAGAACTCTCACTTGACCACAACAAGCCTAATGAGAAGATGGATGCACACTTGCTACACTCTTCTCACTAGAGAGGATTCTCAAACTTTAATTCGCAAATCTCTATCCTCACTAGGGCTCTTGCACTCCCTTGCACTTCAAAGGTGTTTCTTAGCTGAACAAATGAGCAAGAGACCTCTAAAAGAGGTGGTGGGGATGTATTTATACACCCCACAGTCGAAACGAACCGTTACCTGCCAACTCAGCAAAACGCGGGGTGACCGGACGCGCCGGTCGAAGTGACCGAACGCGCCGGTCGCTCGTAACGGTCGAAATTCTGAAATTTCGGCTGAGTGACCGGACGCGCCGCTCGAAGTGACCGGACGCGCTGGTCGCTCGTAACGGTCGAAATTATGAAATTTTGGCTGAGTGACCGGACGCGCCGGTCAGGGGTGATCGGACGCGTCCGATCGTGCAGGGAGCTTACTGTAATGAGACCGGACGCGCGACCGCGTCCGATCGGTGATGACCGGACACGTCCGGTCGTCGCAGGACCTTACTGGAACGTGACCGGACGCGCCGATCACACCCAGGGTGCGTCCGAACGGATGGTTTCCCTCAAGTGATACGTGTCGGTTTGACCACCGCGTCCGGTCCTCGCAAGGACCGCGTCCGGTCGTCAGCGCCGAAACGCAGTCGCGGTTTTGAACTGACCGGACGCGTCCGGTCAAGCCGAGAACCGCGTCCGGTCAAGAGAAAAACACTCTAAACACTCCGAAACGCGACGCAACTTGAATCAAGTTGCTTCCAACTGGACTTTGAGCTATTTCTAGAGCTGCCTAGTGCTAAGTTTAACAACTGTGCACCACACCTAAACATAGGACTCACCTATGTCAAGCTACCCGCTCATGCTCCCCTTTATAGTACGGCCAAAAGAGAAAACGAAGATCCTAACGACTATTCCGAATGTAACTCAACACCTTGACATCCAGAACTAACCGTCCTTAATCTTGACGTCACTCCTTTGAAAACCGAAACGATTTCCATCAGGGGGCATGAATACCATGATGCCCAAAGCAGTTATCACGTCCATGACCTAACTTACCAAGGTTTCTGCAAAACACACGTTAGTCATGGTAATAAAGTGTTGTCATCAATTGCCGAAACCAACTCTCGGGGCCTAGATGCTTTCAGCTATTTATTTATCTATATAACGACGGAGGTGACTATTTTTTTCTAAAAAAATGATTAACATGAACAGCAACGGCCGTAGTTTGTTTTTGCGGGATATTAGATTTTAGGCTATTTTTAATCTGTATAATGACGGAGGTGACTTTTTAAAAAAGAAAATAGATATAGTGGTTATGGTTAGCTACAGTCTTCCAATTAATGGCTAGATGTTTCTGATTAACGTGAGAATTTCTATTATTTATTTTTTTTAGCGCGTCTGGTGAAAGTTAACGTGGAGCCTTTGTTGGGGCATCCAATTAGTAATAGTAAGATAAGTGAAGTAAAACTACACTATTGGGCTGAATTTCATATATAGTGTCCATTCGATTGTGAGCCGAACTGAATAGCATAAAAACAAATTTAATTTTTCAAGAGAATAACATAAAACCAAATTTAAACTTACAGGAGAACTACAGCACAGTACAGAGTGGGTGCATTTCTTACATCCAACATGCAAGATTTTAACTTGTAATGATTCTCTAACCATATTAGATGCTCCAAGATGGCAGAATTGGTAGAGAAATGATAAGAAATAGTTGCCTTTGGTTGTCCAACCATAACTGATCATCCAGCAGATTGTGCCCAAGTTTGGCTTGTATCACAGATGCAAGAAGCCATAAATAACACGGTTATCTCTCAAAAACAAAAAACAGTGTAAATAGCCTAGTAAAACAAGTTGCGGAGCCATGAGATACAGATTATATTAGGTATCTGTGCTGGCCAGCAATAGACATATATTTTGGACAACTAAAATCTACATGAGCTAATAATTTATGCTGTTTGTGTGTGCGAGTAAAATGCTAACAGCTGCAAGCAAAATATTTTGGAATTCACCAAAAAGGTCAACAGTAATAGCCTGCAAACTCCCCAAAGTTACAAAGTGTGGGAAGCTCGCTCATGACCCGGGCCTTAACTAGTAGAGTCATACTAGTTGGGACACTGATCAGGCCCCGGCCCAGCAGTGTCTTTAATTTGAGCCCCGGCGGTGAGGCTTTCAGCGCATCTTCGTCTCCTGGTCCTGTCGCGCATGGACGGACCTACGTATGTGTTTCGTGCGTTCTACCGGGTTCCGGCGGCCTGGCAGAGCAAGAGCAGCACGCTGCAGCGTGCAGTACCAGGGCAAAGGTTGTTAGACCACTAGAGACAAAGGCAGCGCGAACTGGAAGAACGGTGACCCCTCGCTCCCTGCATTCTCACGAACAAGCTGGTCAAGGCCAATGGATCACTGTAAACACGTACTGTACAGTTATTAATTAGTACGGAGTACGTAGTACTTATACTTACTACTGCGCCACACCATCAGTCTATCTGAACTGCACCCACGTACAGGTACAGTAGCTACGTAATTAGGCGAGCGTACGTGTCAGCCCGAGCTGCTACGCGCATCGACGCTGACTTAAAGATGTACAGTACGTACGGGTCCGTAGGGTGCTGGTGCAGCGAGTGAGGCCATAGTACGTGGTACAAATGCAGGCCGACTGGCTGAGGAATCCCGCCCGGCGGGATGCGTACAAACAGATGCGGCTGACTGGCAGAGAGGAGGCTAGCTGCTTCTCGGGCGTCGTCGGCTTGCGTTGCGTGCTCATACTGTGTAGTAACTTGCTTGGACGCGCACGGGAGAGCAGTGCCGGCCGCCGCAGCTGGGGGAGGTGGCTGGGTAGCCGCGCTCAGGAGGCGGAGGCACAGCCATGCGTGCGTACGTACATGCGTGTCACGCGATCGATGCGGCCGGCCCGGCCGCCGCATGCGGAATAATAATAATAATAATTGTGATCAAGAAGAATTAGTTACGTGTACGTTTACAGCGTCCGGTGTTACTGCTACCTTCTTATGATGAAAACGGTCAGAAACGATATGAGGCTAAATCACTTTCATTTTTATATTTTTTTTCTCGAAAACAAAATCGATACGATATTATCGGAAATGAATACGACACCGATATTCCGGTAATTTCGAAAACAACAATAGTCAATCGAAAAATATATCGATAATGATCGGAATCTATGAGAACGATATCTAAAAAACGATAAACATGCCAAACTGTAGAACATGAGAAGAGCCATAAAACTTGACCTATCTCACATGACAATAGTAATAAATAAAGCCACAATTGACAAGACCACAGGCAAAAACCACGATTCACACCATCTTTAGTCTGAAACAAGCTAAAACCTGGATTTCGTTTGTGTTCGTGGTGACCAACTAGAATTAAGATGCAGTACGTAATTGACTGATTGCCTTCTTATTCCTATACAAATGAAATACTTGCAGTATAGTTCCTTTCCAAAAACATATTTGCTTTTATATGCTTGCGTGTGCAGATGGGATGCTTAGATGTGGGCCAACTAGACCTAAAATACTTTGAATCGGTAACTACTAATGTAAATTACCAGCTAAATACGGTAATATTCGAAAACGGTCGGAAGAGGACAAAATCGTTTTCGTTTTCGTTTCCGATTAATTTTATCGTTTTCATTTTCATTTTTTCGATTATCGTTACCATTTCGTTTAGGCCTAGAAATCGAAAAAACTCGAAAACGACTTCCGAAAATTGGGAATTATCATTTTCGTTTTGATCCCTATACCTTCTCTCCGAGACGAGCGCCCTCTTCGTTTGAATTTATCAGCCTAACTTATCAATTATGATATAGTGTTTTTATCTCACAACAAATCAGTCAACAATATTTTCAGCCATGGCTTATTAGTCAAATGAGCAAAGCGAGGATTTTTCCACTACAGTAGTTAACTTGACTGCTGCTGTAGGGTGTACGGCTGCTGGTTGAGTGGTTATATGTGTTCCACTCTGTTTCGGCGATCGATCAGTCGGCAGATGAATGAATGAATGAATGAGTTGGCATGAAGGTCAAATTGGAGGGCTACAAGTACTCCCTCCTTACTCAAAAAAGAAGTCGTCTTGATAAGGTTCGAGTCAAACATTAGAAATATAAATCATCAACAACTTTTAAATTATTGAGTTTGCAAATATAAAAATTATATGAATAGATTTGTCTCGAAAAATACGTTTATAAAAGTATACATATATCACTTTTCCATAAATATTTTTATAAAAACAAGAGGTCGAGTTTGTGTTTTGGAGACCGTGTTGCTGTCCTAAACGACTTCCTTTACTAGTACGGAGGGAGTAATTGTTAGTTGGTTAATTGTGAGCGAGGCCCTTAGCTTACCTTGGCATTTTAGTCCACTCGAGCCGCCCCATTCCTTGTCGATGGGGCGCGGCCTTGTCGATGGGGCGCGGCCACTGTGCCGGCATGCACGCCTAGCTGGCCGGAAAAGATGGACAGGTTCAATTTGCACAAAGACCTTCACGAGACAGATTTATTAAGCCTAATTAATTCGTCAGAAATCCTCAGTAATCCACGAGACGGATTTATTAAACCTAATTAATTCATCATTAGCACATATTTACCGTAGTACCACATTGTCAAATTATGGACTAATTAGGCTTAAAAATCCGTCTCGCAATTTAGTCTCAATCTGACATTTAGTTTTGTAACTAGTCTATATTTAATACTCCACACATGTGTCAAACATCCGATGTGACAGGGAGGCCCGGCTGTGTTTGTTTTCCTCAGGTAAAAGTTTAATCATGTCGCATCGAATCTTTGATACCAATTAGGAGTATTAAACGTAGGCTAATTACAAAACTAATTAGACAGCTTGGGGCTAATTTGCGAGTTGAATCTATTAAGTCTAATTAGTCCAATTTGACAATGTGGTCTACAGTAAATATTTGCTAATTATAGATTAATTAGACTTAATAGATTGGTCTCGCTAATTAGTCTACTCCTGTGTAATTAGTTTTATAATTATCTTATATTTAATCTTTTTGACTAGCATCCGAACATCTGATATGACACGGCTAAAGTTAAGCACTGCATCCACTCGAGCCGCCCATTCCTTGTCGTAAGGCTGTCCGCACTGCTGGACGGGATGCAATCCGGAATCCGCTATGCCTCCACATCACTCCACGTTAGCGAAATACCGAAAAAACCTCCTGCACCGGATACGGTATCTCCTCCGGTAAACGAGAGGACGAGCGCACCTTCCGCCATTTCTAGCGATTTGCCGGCCGTGCGCTAAAAGGGTGATAGACCCACCACGCCTGACGCAGGAGCAACAAGGACCACACGCTGGGCAACAGACTAGACGCAGCAGCAGCATGTACCGCATACAGTGTCGGCTCCAGTTTTTTGAGCTAACTAAAAACTATTATAAATCACAAAGCAAAAGACCAAATTAAATTCCGATTACACCATTAAATTCGTTTCAATAAATCCTTCAAAACAAGATCTCACATGAATATATTTGGATAAAGTGACAAGTGGACCCCACTGTTGGTAGTTGGTATAGAGTATGAGATATAGAGGATGATGAGTGTGGAAGAAAGATGTATAGAGGAGAGAATTTTGATGACTAGGATGAATAAAGGATGAATATAGAGGTTGAAGAGCGTGGGAAGTCTAAGATGGGGCGCGGCCAGTGCGCCGGCATGCATGCCTGGCCGGCCGGAAAAGATGGACAAGTTCAATTTGCACAGAGACCTTCGTCTGTTTGTTCTTTTGTCTAAAGAAAAATAAGTTCAGTTTTTGCCGAGATACATAAACTAGCTCCCTTAAGTGAGCGTACATATGCTGAGTTGTCTTCACTCGATCCCAGTGACGTCTACGCCACCCACCCTCCTCGTTTAATTTAATACCTTATCTCGCTCGCCGGTCGCCGGTCTTCAGTTAGGTGTGGGTTTAGTTCGCGAATTTTTTTTTATTATATCGAATGTGTCGGAAGGATGGTAAGCGAGATTTTCGGATACTAATAAAAAACAAATTATAGAACCCGTCAGGAAACTACGAGACGAATCTAATGATACTAATTAATCCGTCGTTAGCACATGTTGGTACCGTAGCACTTAAGGCTTTTCATAGACTAATTAGGCTTAAAAGATTCATCTTGCGATTTTTTCGAGAACTGTGCAATTAGTTTTTTTTTGTCTACGTTTAGTACTCTATGCATGTGTCTAAACATTCAATGTAATAGGTGAAGGCAAAAATTTTTGGGAACTAAACAGGCCTTACCACTCGTATAGTTTGTCGATGGTCACTCAAACTACAAAGTATGATAGGAGTAGGGATCAAAATGATACGGAAATATCCCGTACCAAATCGTATCGTTTTTTACATTTAATCTGATTGAATTCGTATTTTTGGATAAATTCGAATTCGGTTCGAAATTCGGAACACCAAATTCAAAATCAGAACGAAAACAGTTTAGACATTTTTTTGACCGTTTTCTACTTTTCTACTTTTAATTCGGAATATCCAGAATTCAAAATCCGATTTCGAAATTCGGTTTAAACCATATTTGATCCAATAGAAGTACAACCTTAGAAAATTTGTATCTTTCTCATACGATCTCGGATGAAGATGATTTTTATATGAAAATTATAGCTCTCAACGAGATCTACAACTTTCTAGTTTTCAAATTTTTTTTCATTTGAGGTCTTTAAGATGTTCAAACAATTTAAACAAAGTTTTAACGGTATATTAAATCGCGTACAAGCGCTTGATATCTTAGAATAATCATGTCTTTCTTACATGGTGTCGAATGGAGATACTTTTTAAGAAAGTTGTAAGACTTGTTAATTATTATTCACATATTAATTGTTATGCACTTGGTCCTACGGGTCAATATTCTGTATTGATTTTTCGTATACCGACCGTGATCGACATAATTCCGCTCGAATTAGTTCGTTTTTGAAATTCTCGATATTCCGTAAGTTCGTGTTCGTTTTCATGTCCGTCTTTACCGCTTTCGTTTTCGTATTCGTATTCAAATGTAAAAGTAGAAAACGGTTGAGAGATTTTTCGACTGTTTTCGTCCTTAGAGCAGAGTACACTTTTCCATTTTGAATTCCCTTCCTTAGCTTTTTTTCAACTCCCTTTCGATTGCAGTCACATACATACACGCATAATAACGTATTAACGTGGGAAGATGGTGCAAGTGCAATAGTCACATGGGTCACACCCAACTAGCCAAGCCAAGCCAGCAGAGGAGAACGAACCAGCTGAGACGCAATTAACAAACTTGTGCAGGAAAGACGTATTAATTACATTTAGAGCCAGACATTTCTCACATAAGTCCTCAACTTTGGCCAACCCACTCACCCCAACCCCACCACAGCAAAGCACAGAAGAACTACACTCCAGTACAGCTAGCAACCAACGACGTCTTACTAACGTCACTCACACGGCCCATTTCGCTCCAAACCCCTCGACTTCCCCTAAATTACATAACGTAACGTACCCGTGTATCTACAGAGACCACCACCAGCAGCAAGTGACGACGGACGCACGCGGCACGCGCGCTCCGGCTCCGGCTCCGCTCCGGCGACGCGGCCCGGCCTAGCCACAGAGCGCGCCGACCTCCCGGAGCCGCGGGACGAGGAGGCCGCTGAGGTGGAGGCCAATGAGGCCGTCCAGCCCGCCGACGGGCGCGCCGCCCACGAACAGCGCGGGGACGGCGGCGGCGGCGGCGGCCGACGCCGCGGCCTCCTCGGCGGCCTCCTCCAGCTCGATCACCGTCGCGTGCGCGCCCACGGCCTGCAGCAGCTGCCGCATCACGTGGCACATGCAGCACCCGCGCCGGGCGAAGATCACCACGGGGCTCTCGCGGACCAGCCGCCCGATCCGCTCCGCGGGGGCCTCCCCATCGTCCCCTCCCGCCGGGTCGATGGTCAGACCCAGACGCCCGCCGGCGCCCACGCGGTGGTGGTGCGGCGCGCGGCCGGGCGTCGGCGCCTCGCCGGCCACCGCGCAGCTCACGCCGCCGCCTCCCTGCATGTCCGTGGAGATGATGGATGCGCTGGGCTGCCGCTGGGCAGGCTCCTTGGTTGGGACTTGGGATTGCAGTGGGGGGCGTGTGCCGGTGTATGTGTGGTTAGCGCGCCGCGGCTACGACGACTAGTTCACGGCGTGAGCGCTTGATGAGTGGCTGGTAGGGTGGTCGCCGTCAAGATCCGGCCGGGCCGGAGGACGTGGGGGAGGCCCGTATATATAGGACCTCGCGCACATGGGGGAGTGACGTCAGGCGGAAGGTGACGGGCAACGGTGGGGCCCAGATGGCGTCACGTGGTGAATGAACGGGAAGGGAGGAGGGACCGACTGGGAGTAGCAGCTTTGCTTGGCTGAGTCCAAGAAGCAAAGTGGAGGGGAGCTGAGCAATCTTGAAGGGACAAATCGCAATTCCCAAAAATCGTTGAAGAAAGGCATCTGAACTATCTAGACCAAAATAAATGTTACTGTGCGTGTGTGTGTGGGGGTGGGGGGGGGGGGGGTTTACTGTGTTAGTCTCGTATATAGGATTTGTTTAGATTCCAGATTTTGCCTACTAAATTTACTATGCAGAATTCTTATTCCCCGTCACATCAAAATGCCGGCACATATATGGAGTATTAAATATAGATGAAATAAAAAACTAATTGCACAGTTTTGTTATACTTTGCGAGACGAACATTTATAGCCTAATTAATCAAGATTTGGATAATTATTACCAAATAAAAACAAAATTGCTACAGTATGACGTGACACTTACTATGTAAACTTTGCCTCTTAATTTTGGCATCTAAACAAGGCCATACATGGGTAAGGGCATGTGCAACTCTTGTCTTACTGAGACTTGCTAGCTCCTCTGAGGCCTTCTGCAGTGTCGAGTGAAGTTAGAAATTAAACCGAGTCCCACCATAGATTTTTGACATCACTCTCGTTGAGCTGCAGTGGTGAACATCACTTCTAACATCCAATATGCAAATAAAAAAAAGGAAGGAGTAGTACCGGTGTCGATGTGAGCAGAGAGCCAGAGACATGAAAGCATCTAGTACTTCCAGCAAACAAAATATTTTTTTTATTGAGTGAGCACTGGTTCCTGAACATACGCCGCTCCCAAAACGTATACAGTGTGTAGACTGAAGCCCAAATGTGCCTAAATGGAGAACTAGCGCAATGCATGCATGATAAGGCATTAAGGCCCTTGTTTAGATTGAAGAAAATTTCAACCCGATGAATAGTACCATTTTCGTCTTATTTGGCAAATATTGTCCAATCATGGACCAACTAGACTCAAAAGATTCATCTCGTGATTTCCAACTAAACTGTGTAATTAGTTATTTTTTTTACCTACATTTAATACTCCATGCAAGCGGTTAAAAATTGATGTGATGGAGAGAGAGTGAAAAAACTTGGAACTTTGAGGCAAACTAAACAAGGCGAAGGTAAGAAAAGTTAAAATAGGAGCAAGTACAGGTGTCAGAGAGAGAAGGAACTAAGAAAATAAAAAATAACCCTCCCCAGTAGATGTTAACCTGCGAAAAGAGAGAGAAAAGATGGTTCTGCTGTGTGGTATAGGTATAGTGATTTTATTTGTCAGAGAGAAGCTAAACCGTTACATCAGTTTATGCTATGCTCCAGGGACGAAGCCAGGATCAGACCGGAGCCAGGGCTGCTTCCTCTTCTTCTTCCTCCCGCTCCTTCTTCCCTTCTTCTTTCTCCTCATGGCGGTAGGCAGGGCTTAGGGGAGGCTATGTGTTCCCATGGCTGGTAGGGGGGCTGGAGCCCGGGTTGTCCCCCCCTCCCCGCTGGCTTCGTCCCTGCTATGCTCTAATATGTGTAGACATAGCGGTAAGAGAATTTCCTAGATGCTTGTTCGGCGGTACATGCCCTAAGGACACCCATATAACAAGTTCCTAGTATGACAGTGCGTCGGAAGAAAAAAAAGGATGTGGTTAGCATTTTGGTCCAAAACCGTTTATAAATAATGGAAAGTAGTACTCGATTTTATCCCCAATTTCCCATGAAGAGGAATCATACAACTTATTACAACTCAAGATCTCTAGGTAAATAAAGCTTTTATGACAAAAATAACTCTAGACCCAATTCTAAAACAATGAAGGCCGCCATCCATAAGACGTAAAGAGTCTCATTGCCGTGGTCTCTAACGTTCGACAAGTGACCACCATAAGCGCTTGTCGATCCTCACACCGTTGCAATTGGACCCAAAACCAAGGTCAGTGGTCCCTCTGAATAGAACATGACTAGTTAACATCATTTAAACCTAAAAGTTTATTTTGGGACAAAAACCTAAATGCTCTTGGACATAGTCTAGATAATGCCATAATTTTGGCCACACAACCTTCATCATTCCACACACTAAAATCACTTTTGTTCAGCCAATTCCTATCTTGTGAAGATAGGACTATCTTTATGTGCACTAAGATGTGTCTATATCACCAGCTTTATATACAAAATTTTGTTCTTAAATGAGTTGGATTCCACACTAGTTCTCAAACCTCTCTCCCTCCCCTATCTTTCCTCCATAGCAAAAATACATACCACGTTGGTGTGCCACATAAGCAAGGTAGCACTGACTGGTTCTATAGTGATCCAAAAATCAATATGTGGGTCTCAGAATTGTAACGAGTTTGTGATCTAAATGACACACCCTTATGAGTTTAAGGGCTATCAGTGTATTTGACCCTTAGTAAAATATTGTTGTGTAGTAGTCCTAGCTACATGAATATGGGATTTGGAATGACATTAGGCTTTGAGATACAATTTGGTTACAATGAACTTAACGAATACTATAATGCTTCATAATTGCTTTTGGGGGGTGCCTCCCCCTCTTGCATACTTCGTTGCTACACACCCATGTCCGCTTCCATCCTTATCTGGAACCCCTAACGTTGTCTTCCAAGTTAATGAAATATCATAGATCTTATGTTCATCTTTTGTATCAATATATTACTTGCAAATGGTATTGTACCTACTTTTTTGAAGTAATATGAGATGTCCTGTATTGATAATACTTCTTTTGTTTCAAATTATAAGGTATTTTAACTTTTTAGATGCATCATTTTTACTATATATCTAGACATACTATATATCTAAATGCATAATAAAAACCATATATTTAGAAAAGTCAAAACATCTATTAATTTATAATAAAGGAAGTAATAATTAATTTTAGTCATTATTACCTCATACATTAGATGGTTCTTGAATGAAGATAGCAAAAAAATCTTTCACCAAGGTTAGCCAAATCGTTTTCTAAAAGTAAATTTGGCTATTATTAATGGAAAAATGTCTCCAACAGACTCTGTAAATGACTCTCCAAATTTACCAGCTCTCTATCCCACCTCATTCACTCTCTACTTTTGGATAGCCTACCTCATGCGTCTCAATTCAGATAGTTTCACTAGTAGAGAAACGACTTTCGGTTTGCACTTTTAGTCTCGGTTGTGTTAGGATCCGAGACTAATGTGAGTATTATTCCTGGGTCTAAATTTTACAAGTACTAAATACCCTTTTATCCCCGTTGGTAACACCAACATGGACTAAAAGCCACCGTTTAGTCCCAATTGGTGTTACCAACCTGGTCTAACCGGGACTAAAGGTCATCCAACCTTTAACCTTTAGTCCCACTTGGTAACACCAGTAAGGACTAAAGGGTGACCTTTTAGCCCTGATTGGTGTCACCAACCCCGATTAAAGGTCTTCCACCCGGAACTAAAAGGTCCCCCACGAGTGAATTCAAAAATAGAGCGTTCAGGACTTTGTTAGATGTGGTGTGCAATTTAGTTAGTAAGGAAGCTATGCGTGAGGCAAAGGGGTTTTGGGTTCGAATCTCACGCACTGCAAGAGCGGTCTCCTTGGATTTAAACTATTTTTTTAGTTCCGAAGCTGAACTTTAGTCCCGATTGCGTGACCCGAGAGTCCCAGATCCGCAATCCCGGTTGAAAAACCAGGACTAATGCCCAGTTGCCAACCGGGATTGAAGCCCACCTATGTACTAGTGTTTGTTGTAGTAGTCTAGATTGTTTTTTTAGTGAGATTCATTTTAGTGAATAGCTAAATCACTAAATTTGGATAATTATTTTGGCTAATCTTTTAGAGATGCTCTAACTCAACTGTATCGAGGTATCACGCATGCCGTTGTGAATTCTGATCATCTCCTGTATCGAGGTACGCTGGGTCTTCCGAAGGCTGCCAATAAGAAAAGAAAAGACCTAAGTACAAATATATGACTATAGATACACCAAGTGTTTTGTTTATGCATCTCCTATCATTCTCAATAAGAAAAAGAAAAGAGCTGCGCTGGTTCCAGTGCCAAGCAATCCTGAGGATTGACGAGGCAATGGCGACGGGAAGGAACAACGATGATGTCATGAGGAGAGCGGGCGAGCGGGGCTCCCGGCCGACCCACCACCAGACGCATGCCCGTTCCAGTGGGCAACAGGCCAGCAGCGGTAGCCGGTGGGAGAGGCGTGCAACGTCACTGCTGCCTCATGGCTCGACGGGCCCTCCCCAACGTGGCGAGCGCCCCCGCTCACCATGCCAAGGACCCGGCTGCTCGTGGGCGGGCCCCGTCAGGAAAGCACGGTGTGGGCCATGTGGCGCGCGGGGCATCCGTTGACGTCGCTATTCGGACGCGTACGTCACGGGTCACGGCCCATGACCGGGAGCCCTACAGCGTGGATGTGCCCCGTTGCGAAGCCAACGGCCCGGATCTTCTGTGCGTCACCGAGGCATTAGCTTGTCGTGTCTCCCAGTCAACGGCCATAGTACTCATACATGCGCGCCGCCCATGCTTTTTTTTCAATATATAAAAGCTAAATCTAGAGGCCTCTTCGGTTAAGTAATTAAGCTTAACTCGAGATTCATCTGATTTTAGAAAGGACACGCATTGAAACTAAAACAATCTTTGAAATGAAACAAATGAGAGGCACGAACTGATCATAGATTAGATGTCAAGAGGTCTTGGGCGAGATAGGCGCCTCGGGCGGTAGTTTTCGCCTCGCCTGAACCCCACGATGTCATCAAAGCGCCCGACCCCTGCGCCCTGTTGGGAACGATTTTCGCCTCGCCTGATCCCCACAACGTTAGCATGGGAACGCCCGACCCTCTTGGCATACCTCTGCCTCGTCCAAGGGGAACGTCAAGCCCTCTGGCAAGGCAAGGAGCCACGGGGGTCCTCACCACGGCACCCATTCCAGCCGATGGGACGGACATGACCGTGCACAGTGAACATGAATGTGGGAACCGCGCTATGACCCAACATGACCCCGGTCATTCTACCACCACGACGTCCATACCTCTACAGCAACGGGGGTAACGGCAACTATACCACCTACCCCCCTCTCTACGCAAATCCGGAGGCCCGTACCGCCCATCCTCAACGGCACAGAAGCACACAGAACGAAGCATAGCCATAGCATGTTGCACCAGCGGATGGAGAGGCCAAAAGATCAACACACATTGCATCTTTGTGCTACAGGGAAAACTGCTCACACCGGATAAGAAGGAAGACGACCACACCTGAGGTCACCTTTTTTGTTTTTCTCTTTCATCTTTTCCCCATTTCACCTTTTTTACCACAAATGTAACCCGAGCCCTACCCTTGGAAACTATAAAAGGGGAGACAGGGGAGACACTCCGGGGGGAAGAAAGAGGGACACACTTCACTAAGACAACACCACACACACACCCCCTCTAAAGAGACTAGGGATCCGCTCCCTCTCTCGAAAGCTTGTAACCCCTACTACGAGCACTCCGGTGCAAGGCAACACGAGCAGCAGTAGAATTCACTGGACATAGGGTCATTCTTGCCCGAACCAGTATACACCCTTGTGTCCGCTTTGCATACCATCCGGGCTTAGACGCGCAGATACAAATTCACTCATCGTTCTGCCTAGACCCTTGGTTTCTAGACACCGATAGTTGGCGCGCTAGGTAGAGGCCTTCTGCATGTCATGCTCCATCTCCTAGGTCTCGATGGCCACCCCCTGCATTCGCTTTGCTCTAGGCCCCCACATCCGATTCGGCAGCCTAGATTTCCTCTACATAGGAGTGGACTACGATTTGGTCCTTCTTCCCCCTTTTGTCGACATCGACGCCATCTCTAAGGCCCTGTCTAGCCTTCACCTGTACACCGACGAGGGGCAGGCCCTAGAGGGTGACTGGCTAGGAAGTTCCCGCGATAGATCGACACGGGCCGATAAGCCGCACGGCCACGAGAAAGCCCGCGGCCAGTCCTCGGCCACTTTTTACCTCAATCCATCTGCGGGAGAGATTCCCACGGATCTGCCGACTCACCATATGCAGGCTATCGCGGAAGTCCTCGTGACCATCGAGACGCCCTCTAGCACCAACTCTGATGAAGATGATGGTAGTTGGGCCGGCGCCGACTTCTTCGGGCTCGACGGTCTATGGGCTCTATGTCGCTTCATCGGCTTCTGTGACTACCTCCTCGACGGCGATGACTCCAACAACGGTAGCTACAAGCTCGCGTGGCCATGATGCTGGGAGGCAGAGGCTGTGCACGACGTCGACACGCCACGATCAGTAGATTACCGCATCACCCCCTGCCCAGGATCTATTATCTTGTTTTTAGGAAGTTAATCAGTCTGCGCATGCGTTCAAAATCTGAGCACGTTACTCGCTGTAATTTATCCTTTCATTTAAACCATGAGTTAAATCGTCAGCAGTAATTACATAATGCGGTTTGTCCCCTTTACAGTTCGTTGCGACACAGAGTTCAAAGGCTGGCCCACGGAGGGTTCGACAGTCGCTCTGAGCCACTCGAGTGAGGGATGACATGAGATGGGGCACACGAGCGGCCAAATACCCAGACGCACTGAGCATCGAGGGCCTTCTTGAGCCATGTTCAAGTCCAGGCCGGTTTATGGTTTGGGAGTTTTTTTTTCCGAAAAAGGCAACAAGTCCTCGGGGTTGGTTGAACAACCCTGGGAACTCCCTAAACCAACTGCCAAGAATTTTTGAAGCCGGTCACTAGCTTACCTCCGTTGGATCCCCATGAACGGGAACTACGGCTTCACTTGAACTAACCTGATTGTAACTCAAAGAGCACCACGGCTCGACCCAGCGAGGGATGCCGTGGCGTTGTCCAAACCCTCCTGTTTGCGAAAAAGATGCACGAGGGATACGTTAGCTGGGCCTCTTGACCGGGTCCACGTGTGAGCGGGGATTTCAGAGGACCCAGGGGCAGGAATGTTCGACCTACGAACAAACCCTCCCGAGCGCCACATCAAGCCTATGACCCTAGGTCTAGGTAGAGGCATCAATGAGGGTGTATACGACCCTGCCTCGGAACATGTGAAACCGTAGCCCCTAAACGTTTGATCATTCTGTCAAAAATTGCATAAGCTACACGCACATGAGTTCTTTCCTTTCTGAAACCCTTCGGCTCTCCCAATGAACGAAGTCTCGACGGCCTCGCCCGACCGCCTTTACCAATCAGATCGAAGCAAAATAAGGAAAGACGTGGAGCGATATGAGCACAACAGCGATTAGATGAGCTTAATTTTTAGATAAGGTTTTTACATCTAGTGGAGGAGAGAGGTCCTGAGCAAAGCCTACAGATCCCCGTTGAGGACCTAGTCCGCAGGGACAAGAGCAGCGACGACGTTCACCACCGGCTCAAAGCCCTCGAGAAGGTCCTCATAGTCTCCTAGCCCCAACCCCATAGGGAAGCCTTCAACGTCCTAGAGCTCCACGTCAGTGGCCGCCTGGGCCATCGTCAGCGCAACGGTCGCTCCACGGCAGACGCTGTGCTCAATTGCCACCCGGATGAGTGCCCGTGCACTGAGAAGGCGCTCCTCTCGGTGCCCCGCTAGAGCACGAATGAAGTTGGCAAGGATGTCAGCGGCACCACGGAGGGACTACACCTCCGCGAGTAGCTCTTCTCACAAACGAAGCCGAGAATAAGGCAAAACACCAACTAAAGAACCAAGGAAGGAAACAGAGGGCCACTCATGACATGGAGTGGAGCCCTCAGGTGCATCTTGACCCCTGTTCACCGGGAGCAAGATCGTTACCGGGCCAAGGACTCTCTTAGGTCGTGTATCCACTACGCAATGTTTGCAACCCACGAAGAGTTGAAGCACTCGAGGCTCAATGTCATAAGCGCGGCTGCGAGGAAGATGAACGGGGCCAGGCCAACCTTTTCACACAGCTCACTTGCCGTGATTAAGTGGACCGTATGTCATCATCGACAGACGGTTTTCTTTCCCGAGGCACAGCGTGAGACCGATGCGGTTTTTTCGGGGGACGAGTGGGGTGGTTGGCGGATGGGCGACACATTGAATGTCACGGGAGTCAAGAGGCCTCATCGGGGTCCTTTATAACCTGAGCCACAGCACCTGACCCCGACATCTCCTTTCTTCCACCCCTGCTCTCTGAGCACCACGGCTCGACCCAGCGAGGGATGCCGTGGCATTGTCCAAACCCTCCTCTTTGCGAAAAAGATGCGCGAGGAATATGTTAATTGGGCCTCTTAACCGGGTCCACGCATGAGCGGGGATTTTGGAGGACCCAAGGGCAGGAATGTCTGACCCCCGAACAAACCCTCCCGAGTGCCACATTGAGCCTATGACCCTAGGTCTAGGTAGATGCATCAATGAGGGTGTATACGACCTCACCTCGGAACATGGGAAACCAGATCGCCTAAACGTCTGATCATTCTGTCAAAAATCACATAAGCTACATGCACACGAGTTCTTTCCTTTCTAAAACCCTTCGGCTCTCCCAATGAACAAAGTCTTAGTGGCCTCACTGGCTGCCTTTACCAATCAGATCGAAGCAAAACAAGGAAAGACGTGGAGAGATATGAGCACAATAGCGATTAGACGATCTTAATTTTTAGATAAGGTTTTTTACATCTAGGGGAGGAGAGAGGTCCTGAGCAAAGCCTATGGATCCCCGTTGAGGACCTAGTCCGCAGGGACAAGAGTAGTGATAATGTTCACCGCTAGCTCGAAGCCCTTGAGAAGGTCCTCATAGTCTCCCAGCCCCTCCCCCATAGGGAAGCCATCAACGTCCTGGAGCTCCACATCAGTGGCCACCTAGGCCATCGTCAACGCAACGGCCGCTCCCCACCGAACGCCGCCCTCAATCGCCGCTCGGATGAGTGCCCATGCACCGAGAAGGCGCTCCTCTCAGCGCCCCGCTAGAGAACGAACGAAGTTGGCAAGGACATCAGTGGCACCACAGAGGGACTCCTCCTCCGCGAGCAGCACTACTCACAAACGAAGCCAAGAATAAGGCAAAACACCAACTAAAGAACCAAGGGAGGAAATAGAGGGCCACTCATCGGTGCACCGACGGTCGGACTCTATTTGTTGCAAGCGGGCGAGCACCGCCTCCTCCTCTAGCGATGATACCACCGCCTTAACAGTAGCGAGCTCCTCCTAGGCCTCCTACAGCGGCGTAGGGACGCCTCAGCACACCACGAGCTGGGCCTGACCATACCTAGATGAGGAAATGGTGCTAGGTGAGAGACGATGGCGGCGAGAGGGCGTCTCGCCCCTCTCTCCTAGCACGCCTACCCACAAGCCCCTAGAGGAGTCACCGTGCTCCATGACAATGGCTGAAGTGGCAAGGGAAGACAGAGAGTAGGGGTGAAAGAAAGGAGATGGAGGGGTCAGGCACTGTGGCTCAGGTTATAAAAGGACCCCAAGGAGGCCTCTTGACTCCCATGACATTCAATGTGTCACCCATCTACCAACCACCCCACTCGTCCCCCAAGGAAACCACGTCGGTCTCACGCCGTGCCTCGGGAAGGAAAACCGTCTCTCGATGATGACATACAGTCCACTTAATCATGGCAAGTGAGCCATGTGAAAAGGCCAGCCTGGCCCCGTTCATCTTCCTCATAGCCGCACTTACGACATTGAGCCTCAAGCACTTCAACTCTCCGTGGGTTGCAAACCTTGCGTAGTGGATACAAGACCTAAGAGAGTCCTTGGCCCGGTAGTGATCCTGCTCCCGGTGAACGGGGGCCGAGACACGCCCGAGGGCTCTGCTCCATGTCTCACCCAGATGGGATGATGAGGGCTCATCCATACCCCTCCATTCTACTAAAGGACACAAGGAATAACGACACGATGGCGGAAACGCCACCCGGTCAGTCTCTTGCAATGCGCAAGGGCTCGGGGGCTGTTCCCGTATTGCAACCTAGCGAATGGTCAAAACTAAAGACTCGGGGGCTCCTTGCATGCCCTATAGTCGCACGAAAAACACCTCACTCGCTCGATTAGAGCCCTTAAAGGGGTACCATGCCCCTCCAAGGCCTTGGGGGCTACACCCGACGGGTGAGCTCGCGCACACCCACCAGATAGAATTCTACCCGAAGAAATTTAAATGTAACAAAATGGTAGCAGAACACCACCGTCACTTGTCCTCAAGCCTCTAAAGGAGTGCACCACTCCTCCACAGGCTCGGGGGCTACTGTCGGGTATCAATATGCCAAGGTACCCAATGGATGGCGAAATACAACACCTTGCACATCTGCTAAAGCCCCAATATAGGGGCCCCATTAAAACCGACCCACCAAAGGCGCTGACAACATGTCAGTCGCTCGAGGCCTAAAAGCCGACCTCCGTCTCGTAAGAGCCTTGCGGAGAGGTTTCGGGCGAGATAGGCGCCTCGGGCGGTAGTTTCTGCCTCGCCCGAACCCCATGACGTCATCAAATCGCCCGACCCCTGCGCCCTATCGGGAACGATTTCCGCCTCACCCCAATCCCCACAACGTAAGCACGGGAACGCCCAACCCTCTTGGCATACCTCTGCCTCATCCGAGGGGCATGTGGAGCCCTCTAGCAAGGCGGGGAGCCACGGGGGTCCTCACCACGGCACCCATTCCTGCCGATGGGACGGACATGACCATGCATAGTAAACAGGAATGTGGGAACCATGCTCTGACCCAACATGACCCTGGTCATTCCACCACGATGACGTCCGTACCTCTACAACAACGAGGGTAACGACAACTATACCACCTACCCCCCTCTCTATGCAAATCCAGATGCCCGTACCGCCCCATCCTCAACGACACAGAAGCACACAGGACCAAGCATGGCCGCAGCATGTTGCACCAGTGGATGGAGAGGCCAAAAAATCAATGCCCATTGCATCTCTGTGCTATAGGGAAAACTGCTCACAGCAGATAAGGAGGAAGATGGCCACACCTGAGGCCACCTTTTTTATTTTTCTCTTTCATCTTTTCTTCATTTCACCTTTTTACCACAAATGTAACCCGAGCCTTACCCTTGGAAACTATAAAAGGGGAGGCAGGGGAGACACTCTGGGGGGCGGAAGAAAGAGGGACACACCTCGCTAAGACAACACCACACACACACCCCTCTAAAGAGACCGGGGATCCGTTCCCTCTCTCGAAAGCTTGTAACCTCTACTATGAGCACTCCAGTGCAAGGCAACACGAGCAGCAGTAGAATCCACTAGACATAGGGTCATTCTTACCTGAATCAGTATACACCCTTATGTCCGCTTTGCACACCATCCGGGCCTTGACGTGCAGATACAAATTTACTCGTCGCTCTACCTAGACCCATAGTTTCTAGACACCGACAGGTAGGGTCTATGTACGTGTGTTTATAGGGATGAGTGTGCGTGCGTGTTGTGAGTGTCTATGTTGTACTATATAATTCTAAAAAAAGAAACAAATGAGAGGCCACAAGGGAAATAAGAAATGAGATGTAAGAAGTACAAATTAAAATAGGGATGAGAACAGACGGTGGTGAAGGGATAGTGGGCGGCGGTGGTGGCGGCGCTGCCCACTGAGTTGGTAGGAGACAACCAATATATGGTGGAAGTGGCAAGAGTGGCGGGGGAAGTCATCTTCACTATTGCTCCTCTTCACGGAGTTGGTGACAAGGTCGTTGTTGATTGTCTTCATTGGCACCATCGAGAGATTAGTGTCCACCATGGTGGTGGGTGGCAACGCTATTGGAGTCGACTAGAGGTGGAGGTGGGGGTGGGGGTGAGCTAGCGCAATCGCAACAAGATCCAACCATGTGGGTGCGTGCGAAGAGGAAACTGAGACCCCGTTTTGGCATTTGCATATGAGAGCAAGGACACAATGAGAGAATATGGTAAATGTGGGACCCACTTGGGTTGTCTCGGCGGGGTTCTATCCCTTTCTAATTTATTATTGCAGTCCAAACCCAAAGCAAACCATCTCCAGTTGGCGTCAACACCTACAGGCGTGGCCCCATTCATCCCCAGAGGCCCACCAGACAAAGATTGGGCCGGGACGGCTCCTCCAGGGTGCGCCCGCCCCCTATGGGCGCACCTCGGGCCCATCCTTTTCAAGGTGGTGCATTAAAATACTAGTAGAGCAATGCAGGGTGATTCCGCCGAATATTCCCCTCAGAATCGACCAACAAATTAGGGCCCAATGACATGGAGAACAAGCCAAAACCAAAAGCAAACCATCTCCAATTGGCGTCAACACCTGCAAGCATGGCCCATATTCATCCCCAGAGGTCCACTAGATAAAGATTAGGCCGGGACAGGACGGCTCCTTTAGGGTGCGACCGCACCCATGGGGCGCCCGGCCCCCTACGGGCATGCCTCGGACCCATCCTTTTGCAAGGCAGTGCATTAAAAGACTAGGAGGGCGGTGCAGGGTGCTTCCCCTGAATATTTCCCTTGGAACCGACCAACTACCTACTATAAAAGGAGGGAGCCCCCAAATGACAACAACACACCAAGGAAGAGCAACATGACATTTGAGCTTCACTCCAAGGGTTAGGCCATAGCTCAACGAATTCTTATGGTATTATGTTCGGGGAAGTTCGGGGAAGTGGTGGACCTATCGGTAGTTTCCCCCCGCTTGTACCTCGACGAACTCTTGTACCTCAACGAATTCTTCTACTAAGTGAGGGTTTGTGATTCTTATGGTATTATGTTTTTTGATTAGCTAAGTTGTACTCTTATTTGCTTGCGGGTTCGTCATCCGTTCTCGTAGCGGATACTCTAGTAGAGGGCTCCTGATAGAGACAGATAACCCCGTATGACGCTAGAGTAGTAGTCGATATTGTAGACGTGGTGACTAGGCTAGAGGCTACCTTCGTTTGCCTCGTTTCCCACAGTTGAGGGGTAGGCGGCAGGTAGTGAAAGCCCTGTCCATCTTTTTAATCCCCCACGTTCAGGTTCGGTGTAGAACTATAGGCCGGAAGCGCTTGACAGACCAGGTGTACGCTGGTGCCCGAAGTGAGCAAGTAGAAGTAGAGTTTAGCTGTCATTAGTCCCTAAAATCATAAGAATCATCTCTACCCTCGCCAACCCTATTCTTGTGTTATCCTTGGACGAACTAGCTAGAAGAGTACCTCCGTTCCCTTTGGAAAATACGATATCCTGAATACTTCTGGGTGAAGTGCTACAACGGTAATTCTGTGCGCTTGTGGATTATTTCTGTATGCATTAAGAAATACCAACACTACCGCCTCCTAAAATCTATTAACGAAGACGAGCCTCCTAAGAGGCCCGCCTTCATTATATGGCTAAGGACCAGCCAAGCCCATTTAAATCGTGGCCCATTCCTCTTATTGGGCTTGTATAGATATAGGACTTAGGATTTTTCTCCCACTCTTTCGTAGCCGCGTCTCTCCCTCAGAAGCCTCCACTATTGCCTTCTCTACCCTCGTTGAGCTCTTGCAGAGCAGGGCGCCTCCTTTGCCCAAGCGGCGGTGTAGCCCCCGAGCGGCGTGCAGATGCACAGCAGCCGCTCCCCAACGGCAGCATGGCCCTTGGAGGCGGAGGTGGATGTGGATGTGGCAGCAAGATCCATGCTCGGATGGAGCAGCAAGCTCCTCAGTAGATCCATGGCAGGCTCCTCGCGGATGTAGTCATGGGCTCCTCAATGGCTTCACCAAGGGTGACACATGGCCGGGCTGGTCACGGATGCGCCGGGCGAGCTAGTAGGCTCGGCCACGGGCCTCCTTACCGGGCTTGGTGGCCCTTCTTTTTGTTTTTTTATTTGATTTCTGGAGACGGGCGTTTGCACTGCCTTTGTTGTCCACGATCAACAGTGATGATTACATGGAGCCGGACAGGGTGCCTGCCTCAAGTAATTATTTTTGGCCGACTCCAAAAATGTTTTTTTTGCAGTTTGTTATGTTTTGAGGCTGTATGAAGTCACTCAATGATAAACTTCAATTACCGCTTAATATATCTATAAATATAGCATCTAAAGATAAATCTACTTGCATCATTGCTTCCAAAGCATTCTAACTTACACATGTAAAATGTATTTTGTAGTCCAATCTTGAAATGGCTGAGTTGAAACAATTCTAAAATGTCACCCTAATGGAGTTCTTTTTTATATACATGCAGTCTGAGCCTAGCTAAATATGCTTGGATGCAGATGCAGGTCCTTGTCGCCACGTCCACCATGTATATGGCCTACACGACGTGGGTGATCGCTTTATTCCATCAGGAAAAGGCATTTGACATGGCGTGACACCTCAGCATGCAATAGTACTACACAGCTCATTCAACTTAGACGTAGCCCTGTTACTTACCTTAACAACGCAACCAAGGTGCATAAAAAGGCAGAAAAGATCAGGCGATCGAAAGCAATACGCTTTGGGACGTTGGAGATGACGCAAGTGTCCACTACGTACTCTCCACTCCTCTCCATATAAGAAAACCCTAACAATCCAGCCTACCAATCAGAAGCAAAGCAACTTGGCACGTTTTGATTAGTCCGTTAAGCATGATTTGACGTCAAAGTGGCACAGTTTACGGTCTGTATTAGTCCAACTTTCTCTTTCTCTTCCCCTCACGATCTTATACCTTTACTAAACATAGACTACCTCTCTTAGTTTAATCACCACCAAATCAGAGGCTAACTAGTGTTTAGTGCATGATGCAGTTAGCAAAAGATCATTTACTGTGCCTCACGAGGGTTATGCATGTTTTTGGTGAACATTAGCGACATATTCAAGCATATATAGATTCCATTTCTTTATGGAAATCGTTCATATTGGCGCAACACAATTTGGTACGTATGATGGTTCAAATTTAGTACAGGTTTATTTTTTTTCCTAAAAATTATTAACTCCATGCAGATGGCTAGTTTCTTTAAAGGTCGATTTGGCAGCCAGAAACGTTTCTTGCTTTCACGTGAATAATTGGAATCCCTGCCAGATGAATATTTTGGTGAAACATTAGTTCCACGAGCAACAATCACCTAAAAGCGTGTTTATCTTGTTTTCTCATCACTTCCTACTCATCATTTACTCTATGAGAATCCAAATATAGGCAACTAGCTAAACGTTTTTAGTGAGTGATCCCGTTTCACCAAGAGAAACGTTTCTATGGGAAATTCAGATTCAGAACAGTTTTGTTGAATCTAGATCCCTGCCAAATGTGTCCTAAGAATCTATCTTAAGCCATTTTCCCTTTTTTGTTACTGCTTTCCAAATCAACTATAGCTTGGTTGGTTAAGTTTTTTTATAATGAAACCTGTCCATTCAAGTTGAAGTCATAAACTTGGCATGTGTACTCTTGAATTAATTCTAGGGATAAGTGACGTGGTGTTCACATGTGTAGGACACTATGTTTATAGAGGTGAGTTATTTACATGTGTGTATGTTAATTAAATGCCTGCATCACTGCCTTATCTTGGTTGTCTATCTTTTATGTAATACCGAAGCTTGAGTATCTGTGTGTGCTAGGATGGTCCAGCAATCGAATTCCTTGGGCACCCACGAAGTGCGTTGTTTGTATGGTTAAACTTTTCTATCTTAATTACAATGATGCAAACCTTTTCCATATTGGAGAAAAGTTAAATGCCAACATCTGTATTGTGTTTTGAATAAAAAGTAGTATTATCTGTAGACAAATTGAGACACTATACATCCTAGCTAGTCTTGTACCTCAACTCTCTCAGGATCTCCTTTTATGCTTTCGGTTCCTGGTAGCATAATTTGAGCTCTTGTTCGTCCAGCATCTTTAATGGCTTTATTTAAGTATTATTATGGTGGTAATGAGCAGGTTTCCTTTCCTTTGATGGCATAAGGTAGTTACTAAAGTTGGGATGTCTTTTCGAGAAATTGCAAAGAAAAGTGAGTGTGGCTACCTCCAACCATAGTGGGAGGGAGAGGGACCAAAACACAAACTGGTTGAAACCTTTTGTGACATCCAATGGATGGCTTGGTTGGCCTTCAAAACTAATGGCCATAGTTTTCTTATCCGGGGGCGATGCCCGGTGGAAAGGAGCGACTTTTGCACTTAGTTGCCTCCATGGTGCCATGCTTTTGTTCCCCATATACGTCTCATGTTCTTTCATCACCTTCACCCCATCCAGTGCTTTTTGTTGCTGTCGTTGATGACAAGATGTGTGACATCACTTGTTTCTTTTGTGCATATAGTGTTAAAGGATATTATATATTGTGAAATTCATAACGTTATATTAGTTCTCTATACATGCTTTCTATGACTGTGGGTTCTCTTGTCGAACCCTAACTCAAATTCTAATAGTGGTCCTGTTTAGGCCAAAGACATGAATTCTGGTCCTTCGCTTGTGGATTCAAATTCTAATCGTCAGAGAAAAATCAAGGCTAGTGGTGTGTGGATTCTTCTTGGCCTATTTATTTCTGTGGAATTGAATCTTATTTTAAGAATCAAGAATCACATTCTATTTCAGATCTTAATTAATTAAAGTGTTGCCATCGGTGAGAGCTTGATGGCAGCAACGAGGGTTCCGTACAAGGAGTTCTTTTGTCTGGACTTGCGAGGGATGAGTGAAAAAGATCAGGCCGCGGAGGTGGCAATGAATCTCAGTTTCGTTTTCTTACCATCTCTCTTTCCATTTCTTACCCTCTGAATTTTGACACAGGTCTATCCGTAAGATTTAGAAAGTGGTATAATATCGTTTCGAAGGCAAATAGATTCCAATTAATTCAGACCAAATGATAGGATCCTAACAGGTCGCTAAGGTTTTCTTAGTTCCTTCAAAAATATATGAGAAATTTTATGGTGCTTTGACACATGTGTGGGTATCAATCCCATGACTGAGGTTTAGTTTGATCGAATTAATAATTTGTCAATATGTCCCTCAAACCCTCAACATTGAACACGCACATCTCAAAGCTATCCCAGGACCCAGGGGGATAAGAATAATAATGCAATACTAAAAGTCAATCAGGAAACTTCTATAACGAATGTAGTTTTATCTAAGTATATATATAAGCACATGATTTTGTTGGCTCTTAATTACATACTGGACGATCAAGGAAGCTTTTATTATGTTTCAATATCATTACATCGAGTTGATACAATCATCTTGAAAGCACTTTGCATAGCAGGATGCACACAGCCTACAAAGTTTAAAGAAAGTACAAACACACTAGTATTAATCATGATAGCAACAGTAGTCCAAAAATCAGCTTTAGGAAATAATAATAAGCCACTAGCTAGCTTGCAGTGCAAAACATACAGCTCTTGCTCACCATGCATTACTTTGGTGAGAAAGCTCAGTTGCTGCTGCAAGTATACATCAACGTTTGTTCTTTGTGAGTTGAATATGGAGTACTTGACCTGCCGTGACGAATACTATTATTGCAGCATATTCGAACCTTGCCCTTGAAGCATGGCGCGTGCTCCTCTAACTGATAAATGGTCTCTTTTTGTGATGATGTGTGGATGCACATGCATAGTTGTCATCTCCAACTCTTTGATCCATACAATGTCAAAAGCACATCACGGCCGGCCGGTAATCGAGTGTTATTGGATAACACGATATCTATCTAGTTAACCCAATCTTATTTCAGAATATAAAAACTAGGAGTACTTTATCTCTCTCTCTCTCTATGATACCAAAATAGAGTAAATAACCGAGTTTACACGAACTAATTGAGACGATGGGATCATTTGTTTAAATAAAAGCAAAAAAAAAAAGAAGAGGCAACCAAAAACAACACTACTACTACTATTACACACGTAACTGTTGCACCGTGCCATGCGTATCTCTCTCTCTCTCTTAGTGCCTGTCATCAGCAAACTCATGGTAACCACCACTGATCCATGTATTATCTCTCTATCCATCAATCATGCATATATGTCGTCATATTCCAAAGCCATGTTATCTTGCGACCTTAGTTTCTCGATGGGTTGGGTCAGGAAGCACCATGGATGCACCGCGCACCACCAGTCCACCACCACCACCATCGCCGTCACGCTATCACGCCACCATTCGTCATCCTCTCTTTTCCATCTTTTTTTTGCTTTCTTTTCCATCTCTTCTTTATGTGATGGGGGCAGAAATACGAAATGCCGGACCTACCTTGCCTGTTGATGTAAGCATTATTAATATGCCACTAACAAGAACTAGAAACTACTACATATATAATTGCGCCGGCAATTGGGCACATATATACTTGGTACTAGACAAACGTACAGGATCTAGGAATAAAGTGACAATAGTGGAACTAGGAAGTGTGAATCTAAGCCATGTGTTTTATGAAGAATGGACGACCGGCCAGCCTGGTCCGCCAAATTGGAGTAAACGATCCTGTGGAGCAAACTAGCATCAGAATCAGAATATATAAAAGGTCCTGGACTGGACTGGCAAAGACAGCACGCGCGTCATCGAATGTATACCACACAATTGTGTCTAACATGTACTCCCTCCGTTCCATTGTGAGTCGTTCTGGCTTTTTAGATACATATTTTTTTTTATTTTTATGATATATCTAGATACAGTATATATCTCAGTATATATAAAAAAACTACATACCTTAAAAAGTCAAAAGGACATACTCCTCCCTCCGTCTCAAAATACATAATCTTATTAAATTTTATCTCCAAATACTTGACCTCACTTTCTAATGCACATGTCTCTTTTCTCAATACACATTTTCCTTTTCACAATACTCCCTCCGTCCTATAATAGAAGATCTTATAGGTTTGGACAGGAAAACTAAGGAGAAGAGAAAATGTATGATGCACAGAAATTAAGAAGATGAGAGATAGAGAGAACTAGAGATAGAGATGTATTGGGAAAATAGAAGGGTGTACTGAAAAAAAGAAAAGTGCATGTGAAGTGAGAAGGTCATGTATTTTAGGACAAAAGTTGAATCCTATAATGCCTTCTATTATGGGACAATATCTCTATATTTACCTCTCTATATCTTTCTCCTTGTTTTTTTGTGCATCACACTTTTTCACTTCTCCTTAATTCTCATGTCTAAACCTATAAAGTCATTTATGGGAGTAAGTTATAGGTTATTTTAGCTTTTGTTCCATTTCAAAAGTCTTTAACATTGACCAACGTTTTAGGAAAGTACATTAGTATTTAGAAGTTCAAATAAATAAACTTAGGACCTTTTAGTCCTTAGGAATTGGAAAGTAATTAAATAAGAAGCACTTTTTAAACATTGGTTTCAGTTCATGAATACAAACAAGCCCTAGCAATATATATCATGGAGAATTTAATAAAACTAATTTTATGTTGTAGATGTGGGTACATTTTTTATAAATTAGGTCAAAGTTTGAGAATTTTGACTTAGAATAGCATTGAAGTGACCTATAGTTTAGAAGTGAGGGATTAACAATCAAAGAAGCTCTATGACCTTGCTATGGATCAACCTCATGTCCTCATCATCCGAAATTATTTGTGTGTCAACTTGAGAACTATCCTTTCTCTTTATCTCTCTCCTACGAGAACATAATTTCTCTATTGAAATACACAGCTGCAATCCTCGTGTGTTAAGTGCATCGAGAAATCTAGTTAATAACCTCACCGTAGAAGGTGATCAAGGGCCACTAGGTTTAATATTTAGCATGGTATCTGTAAAAGCTTCTTGTGCCAATGAATGCTTACACAATTATTAGGATAAACCAACAAGGGGAACTACAGATACCACAAGAAATCAATAAGAAATGTATACAAAAATTACTCAAATGAGAGACTTTCTAAATATCAAATGAGTTTCTTGATACCTCTCTATATTACTTTATTGAAAATGGGCCCATGGTGCACCTAGAGGCTCCTTCTCTTTTTTGCTTGAAGCTTAGGACCTCCATTCAAAGATGAACAACATGAGAGATAGGGAAGAAGGCTAGGCAGAATCTGGATTGAAGCTTTTCCCACTCTCCATTTACACTTCCTATGTATCAAGCATACCAACATTTAGCTACTCCTGTAAAGAGAATGGGAAATCTTCTATTTTAGGGTATCTTGTGTCATGCCTTGAAGATGAAGACATGAACACGATTGCTCCAAATCGCGTAGCTGAATATAGGGGTTCTCATCTTTGTCCCCCAGAAAAGGGTTTCTCTTGAACCATCATTATGAGACTAGGGTGAAGTTCATAACGTATAGCCAAAATGGCTTTTGATGACTTTGGTGGCTCCAAACTAGCGCCCTTTGGAGCAGAAAATTCAAAGATGGGAGTTTTGTCCGTGGTGTAAAAAGATTAAAAGATAAAAGATAAAAAGATAACAGATGACTCGATGCTATGTGAAGGCAACTACCATTCCCTGACAATGACACCTAAAACCTTGTTGATACCTAAAGTGGCAAACGGGTAAACCTCAAGCGTATGGTTATCAATGTAGCCTTCACCAGGAGTATTCTAGGTATTAATATCCATAGGGAACGTGAAGTGAACAAACAAAGGACCAGGATTGTCCTATGATGATACAAGGAGGTTATGATAGTGGGAAGAAAGGAACTTTATGGCTATGATATCAGTAAGGTAAGATAGATATATTGGTGTATACACATCGTCGCTCACGGGAGCAATGGGGCCCCTATTATTTTAATAACTTGCCCATAATAACACGTGGTGGGATATAAAGACTAGACAGGGTTGTCACCACCTACTAGCTACAACAAACAATTTGTGCGACAAGCAATATACAAAGGTAAGGTGTAGTCTAGTGTCACACCCATTTTTAAGGACAAAAATAGGATGCATAAAAGACTCATGTGCGCCCCAGGAAACAGTCGCACACATAAGTTGACAAATTACAAAGTATCATCACAGTGCTTATTACATAACGAATAAGTATTTAAGACATAGTCTTGAACGATAGATAATAATAACTAATAATAAATCTTCAGCGGAAACTCCACACAGGGACACGGTTGACTGGTTGACACCAAGACTAGTACTCATTCCGATAATCTTCCTCTATATCTTCATCTGTTATGGTGGAAATAGCAAGGGTGAGTCCATGTCGAACTCAACAAATATAACATAGGGTTCATGAGGCTCAAAAAGGCTAGACACTGTTTAACTGCGTTTAGCTTTTAATCATATATTAGCAATTGAGTAGCATCAAGATAAACCGCTTCCCATTAAAGAACCAATGATCAATTGTAATAATGATAACGAATAGCATTAACATGAGCATAATAATAACCAACAATAATTAAACATGATATAGCAATGGTGATCATCTATCTGTAAATGTTCCAAGGCCGCTCGTATCCGTGAGCACGGCTAGTATACCAGTTTTTAACTCTGCGCAGAGGTGTACACTTTCACTGTAAGTCATGATTTCCAAATGAGTGGGGAGATCAAGCCCAAACACCCGAGAACCATATAAAGCCACTCAAAAGTTCGTCTAACAAGTTAGGGCCATTAGATTCACTCGGCAGGCAGATGTAGAACCCCCCTTCCCTGTGGCACAACAACCGCAGCCTATACACACTAGGCCAGGGGCTCGCACTACACCCAAAGTGGCAAGCCATTCTTACGCCATTTAAGGTAACCACTAACAAGCTAGAAAAGGTCTCTTGAACAACTAAAGCCAGAGCCATATAGCCCTCACAGTTGTACTATATATATCGGATAATCACGTACAGATAAGTCCTTATGGAGAGAAACCAGAGCATCAAAATAATACACATGCTCTATCCCCCTTTTAACAGTAATAAAATCATCTTAAAGGTTGATTGCTTAATCCATTAATCAAATTACAAGATCATTGTTCTTGGTTTAAGCACTAGCAGTAGCTACCCATATGCATTCCCAAGGTTGACAAGGAATCAAGATAACAATCACTAAGTTATAATCTCTAAGGTTGTCAAGGTAAGCACATGCATATGTATGATAATTCAATGTATAGGTAGCAAGGATAGTCCTGTGTTATACTTGCCTTGATCAAAACTCTCCAAGTGATACTGCTGATTTGGTTCAAAGTAATACTCCGAATCGTCCAGATACTGCTCACCTTCTATATTCGATCATCAATCAACAACATACATGCATCCAATCAAACATACACGAAGCAAACAAAGAGATATAATTAGAACAGTACACCAACAGTAGCAAAACAGTAATAAAAGTTTATAAAACTCTTCTACACGTTTCTACGATCACACAGACGCAAAGATCACCAAATTCGGAGTTAAAACGTGAAAGTTATGTATTTTCTAAGATTTCCTATAGATAAATAAATACTTAATTATAACCTCGAAAAATAAATTATCAAAACTAACTGTACAACTACACTAACATGTAGAGCTCGCAAATACGAACCTAACGCAACTTGAACGGATCAATTCAGAGTTAAAACGAAGATTTTATGACCAAAACAATTCTAGTGGCAAAACTGTAAATACCTGAAAACGTATTTTTGACTTAACCGGAAGAGAATACGCTTTCAAAACACGAAAACGTACTTTCAGCAATACGCTATGGACGGCGGGTTTATTATTAAAAAGCTAAGGGGCTCTTTAAGAAGTTTACCCCGCGAAGGGGTAAGTTCTAATCTGGGCCCTTGATTTCAAATCGGACGGCTGTCATCGTCTCCGGCTTACAGAGATAGAGGGCGCGGCTTCCTTCCCCAACTCCGGCCGGTGGCCACCATGGCCGGCCACTCCACCTCGCCGGAGAACTCCGGATTCGCCTTTCTAGACCACAACTCGCCCCGCCACCAACACCAATCGGAAGAGAAGCTTCCCCCGAACTCGTCTACCTAGTTTAGGAAGACTACCATAGCATGGAAACGAGACACAGCTAGGTTAGGGCGGCGGCGCCATTGCCGGCTCACTGGAGCTTCGCAAACATGCGATTCAAAGCACTACAACTCAAAAGAAAAGCATGGGGAGGTAGAGAAGGAGATGGCGAACTCACCAAAGCAAAGAAGAAAAGCTCAAACCAACCCGCAAGCTCCGACGACGAGCAACCGAAACCTCCAATTTCCCCCAATCCCAAGAGCTCGGTTTCACGTGGTTGGACTAGAGTTTTAGATGAAAAACGGAAACTAGAGGACCTAGGCGTCCTATTTATAGCTTCGATTTGCCGTGTTCGATTAGGAAATCCCGAGATTCTCGATGGATTCGGTTGGAGTCGACGTCGGTCTCCGGCTCGGCCACGATGAGAGGAAGAAGGCGACTGACAGCAGGGTCCCACCGGTCAGCGACAAAAGAACGAAGGAAAGGCGCAGCTGCTGGACATCGGGTGACTCGGCCGAGCTGGGCCGCTGCGGCGCGGTCCGGCCCACGCGGCAGGCGCGGGGAAAGCAGCCTCGACCCGATGGCCCAAGGAGAGAAGGAGGCCGAGCGATCGGGCTTCCAGGCCACTTTGCTCAGGTAAGTTGTTTTATTTTTTTTTCTTCTTTCTTTTCTTTATTTGTTTGTTTTCAAACTATTTCAAACAAAAATTTTCTAAACCAAATCAAAATAAAATAAATCCACACCACAAAAGAAAACAAATGCAGCAGCATGAATGCATCACCAAATATATTTTTTTAAAATTTTAATTTGCCATTAATTGTTATCTAATTTATTCAAAATTCATTATCTCTAAAATTTGGAATTTTTGGGTGTTACAAATTCTACCCCCCTTAAAAGAATCTCGTCCTCGAGATTGGACTGCTTACTCAAATAACTGCGGATATGATTTTCTCAATTCATCCTCTCTTTCCCAAGTTGCCTCTGCCTCTGAATATCGATTCCACTGCACCTTGCACATCTTAATAACCCGACTTCGAGTAACTCTCTCAGCAGTTTCTAAAATCTTGATCGGAAACTCTTCATATGTAAGATCTTCCTTAACAGTCAACTCTTCTAAAGGTATCTGCTCCTCAGGCACCCGTAAACACTTCTTAAGTTGTGAAACATGAAACACATCATGCACTCCAGATAAATTCTCAGGCAACTCTAATTGATAAGCAACTTCCCCACGTCTAGTAATAACTTTAAATGGTCCAACATACCTTGGTGCTAGTTTACCTTTCATGTTAAACCTCTTCACACTTTTCATAGGTGACACCTTCAAATAGACATAATCACCTACCTCAAAAACTAAATCTCTTCTTCTATTGTCAGCATAACTCTTCTGACGAGACTGTGCTACTCTTAAATTCTCACGAATTACTCGCACTTGATTTTCTGCGTTTCTAAGAACATTTGTACCAAACACTTGAGATTCACCTGTCTGATCCCAAAACAATGGAGTTCTACACTTACGTCCATACAAAGCTTCAAACGGTGCCATCTTAAGACTCTGTTGATAACTGTTATTGTAAGAGAATTCTGCATAAGGCAAACTCTTATCCCAACTAGTTCCATATTGCAATGCACAAGCTCTCAACATATCCTCTAATACCTGGTTGGTCCTTTCAGTCTGTCCATCTGTCTGTGGATGATATGCTGTACTAAAATTCAATTTTGTTCCCAATGATTCATGCACAGCTTTCCAAAAGTGTGACGTAAACTGCGAACCTCGATCAGACACAATCTTCTTTGGTACTCCATGCAAACAGACTATTCTTTCCATATACAAGGTAGCTAATTGTACTCCCGTGTATTTAGTCTTGACTGGTATAAAATGAGCAACTTTAGTCAATCTATCCACTATCACCCAAATAGAATCATAACCTTTCTGAGTACGCGATAACCCCACTATAAAGTCCATACCAACTTCTTCCCACTTCCATTCAGGAATCTTCTTTGGTTGCAACAATCCAGCAGGTCTCTGATGCTCTGCTTTCACCCTCTAACAAGTATCACACAATGTCACATACTCAGCCACATCTCGCTTTAATCCAACCCACCAATATTTCTGTTTCAGATCCAAATACATCTTAGTACTACCAGGATGAATAGAATAAGCTGACTCATGAGCTTCTCGAAGAATTGCCTGTCTAACAGTTTGATCCTCAGGTACACACAGCCTCTTTCCAAACCACAAAATTCCATTATCATCCATCCGAAAGCCTGGTGACTTACCAATCACTATATCTTCCGCTATCTTGTTTAGTTTCTCATCCTTCAACTGACCCTTGTAGATTTCTTGCTCTAAAGTAGGCTCTATCACTAATTCCATTGTATTAGTAACAATTCCCAAATTCAAATATTCAAATTCAGCACATAACTCACTAGTCATAGTCAATGTCTGTATCTCATTGACATAACTTTTCCTACTAAGAGCATCAGCTACTACATTAGCCTTACCAGGATGATAGTGTATCTCAATATCATAATCCTTAATCAACTCTAACCATCTACGTTGCCTCAAATTCAGATCTGACTGAGTGAAAATATACTTCAAACTCTTATGATCAGTGTATATATCACTCTTATGTCCAATCAAATAATGTCTCCAAATCTTTAAAGCATGAACTACAGCTGCTAACTCCAAATCATGTGTAGGATAATTCAACTCATGCTTTCTCAACTGCCTAGATGCATAAGCCACAACTCTGCCTTCTTGCATAAGAACACATCCCAAACCTTGACGAGAAGCATCACAATAAATAGAAAACTTCTTACTCAAATCTGGCAAAACCAAAACAGGCGCTGTAGTCAACCTCTTCTTCAATTCCTCAAAACTAGCTTGACATTTATCTGACCACACAAACTTGGCATTCTTCTCTAACAGAGATGTCATAGGTTTAGCAAGTTTAGAAAACCCTTCAATGAACCGTCTGTAATATCCAGCCAATCCCAAGAAACTACGAATCTCACTAGCATCAATAGGTGGCTTCCAATTTAATACATCCCTTACTTTACCTGGATCCACTGATATCCCTCCATTAGAAATAATATGACCAAGGAAAGAAACTTCCTTCAACCAAAACTCACATTTACTTCGCTTCGCATACAACTTATGCTCTCTAAGCTTCTGCAACACCAACCTCAAATGTTCAGCATGCTCTACTTCTGTCTTGGAAAAGATCAGTATATCATCAATAAACACTACCACAAACTTATCCAAATATTCCATGAACACCTTATTCATCATGTACATAAAGTATGCAGGTGCATTGGTCAATCCAAATGACATAACAGTATACTTATACAATCCATACCTCGTAGTAAAAGCTGTCTTTGGAATATTAGAAGCACGAATCTTTAACTGATGATAACCAGAACGTAAATCAATCTTAGAGAACACACAAGCACCTCTCAACTGATCAAACAAGTCATCAATCCTGGGCAAAGGGTACTTATTCTTGATAGTTACCTCATTTAGTGACCGATAATCAACACACATCCTCTGACCGCCATCTTTCTTATCAATAAAAATAACTGGTGCTCCCCAAGGTGATGAACTAGGTCGAATAAAACCTTTATCTTGTAATTCTTTAATTTGTTTCTTAAGTTCTTCTAATTCATCTACACCCATCCTATATGGTCGTTTGGCTATAGGTGCAGTTCCAGGAAGTAATTTAATAAGAAATTCAATGTCTCTGTCAGGTGGCATACCTGGCAATTCATCAGGGAAGACATCCGGAAATTCCTCAATCACTGAATTCTCCTTAATAGTATCTTCAAGCTGATTCACCACAGCGGTTGGTTGCTTCTGCACTGCTACATCCACATTGATTTTATCTCCATTAGGTGCAGTCACAACTACCACTTTCTGCTGACACTGAATCTCTGCCTGATTTTGCTTCATCCAATCCATACCCAATATCACATCAATACCAGATGTCCTCAACACTATAGGAGTTATCTTAAACTCTACCCCCCTTAATACCATACTAATTGGAAGACAACGATTACTGGTTTGCATGGTACCTCCAGGTGAATTTACTAAGAGAGGTTCTTTCATAGCTAGCATGGGTATACTATGCATTTTAACAAAAATGTTGGATATAAATGTATGAGATGCTCCAGAGTCAAAAAGAACAGTTGCGGGAATGGAATGTACATTGAACGTACCAATCATAACTTCTGGTGCATCATGAACTGTATCAGAAGACACGTGATTCACCCTTCCAGTACCAGATTGCCTCTGGCTGCTCTTCTGGCTCTGAGGAGTCTGTTGGTTCTGCTTCTCAGGACAATGATAAGACATATGCCCCTCTTTACCACATACAAAGCATCTAGTGGGCGTGCTGGGAGCACTATTCTTCATGGGGGTAACATTGGAATTTCCAGTGCGAGGAGTCTGTTGCCCAGTCTGCTGATACTGTTGACGCTGTGGATATGATGAACGCTGTTGTGACTGATTACTTTGCCAATTCTGGGACCACCTCTGATTCGGATTACGATTCCACTGGCTAACCGGTCCCTGAAACTTCTGATGAAAACCATGCTGAGAATTAGTGCGCTGACGGTTGTTGCTTCCTGAGCCTTGTACCTTCATTTTCCTCTTCCTGTCCATCTCTCTGCGCTCATTATCAAGCACAATAGCTTTATTTACCAGCTCTTGAAAACTAGCATAGTTGTTCCCCTTCAACTGCATGCGAAGATCATAATAAATTCCCTTCAAGAAAAGACGCTGTCTGTCTGCATCTTCCCTCACTTCATTAGGAGCATAGCGAGCCAACTGGGTAAATCTATCATGATATTCACTAACGCTCATCTGTCATATCCTAAGGTTTCTGAATTCTTCCTGCTTCAGCTCAATTATACCTTCAGGAATATGACGAGCTCGAAAATCTCTAACAAACTCATTCCAAGTGATAGGAGGAGCATTGTCAAGGCGTGCAGCTTGATACGACTCCCACCAAGTCTGAGCTGTCCCCTGTAACTGACCAGATGCATATAACACCTTCTCCATATCATTGCATTGGGCTATATTCAGCTGTTTCTCCAGTGCCCTCACCCAATCATCTGCCTCTAAAGGATCAGCAGCATGAGAAAGCACTGGAGGGCGTCCCTTCAAAAATTCTCCACGCTTATCCCTCACTTGCACAGGCGGTGGTCCTCCCGCAGGGGGATTGTTCTGCATGTGCTGCATAAACATCTGCATCATCTGATTCTGAGTTTGCATGAGTTCCTCCATAGTAATGGGTGGGTTAACACCTCCACGACCTCTGCCACGTCCTCTGCCTGACATCTGTTTCCAAAAACACAGAAGATGAAATTCAGTACAATCCGAGATGATGTATTCAATAGATAAGCAAAATCTGATTTTTCTGGGCGAACTCCAATTTCAGCAACTCAGTAAAACTGTCATATCTCAAGCTACAGACGTCCAATTCAGATGATCTTTACATGGTCGGAAAGCTTACAAAATTATCTACAACTTTTATTCACAACACTTTTTCTGATTCTGTCAATAAATTGGCCAAAAACTGAACTTAACCGAAACTGTTTCAGAATTTCAGACTATGCAGAAACTCCAACTTGGAACAGGTATATCTCTTAGCTTATAATAGATATTAAAGTGATTCTTGTGGGGTTAGAAAGATATAGAAGTCTAATTATTCCCAGTAAAATTTCTTAAATTTCTCATGAACGGATTTTTAAGTTATTTCTAAACCATCCTAGACTGATCCAAAAATCAGCAAAGGACAGAACTAAGTTAACCTTATATTCAACTAATATATTTTGATCAACTTAATATTCTTAACCATGGAACTTGTAGGAATGTCTACAAAACTCCAGCACACATTACAAAGATCCAAATCACACATTATCATAATAACAATCCATCAATCACACAATTGTTCACACCACAAACTGACTCTTAAAACAATCCAAACTTAAAATTAACTCGCAACTACTATCGTTCCTATTACATAGGGATTTTTTCTATTTCCTAATTAAGCTTCTCATAAATCTTGGGATGACCTAACTCCGCCCTTAATTGGTCAATCTCCTTATAAGCTTGCTCCTTAAGTTCTTTTTCCTTCAGCAACTCATCCTTCAAATCCACCTCATGGAGAGCCAATTCACGAGCTAATCCCACCGTAGCTTGTAAAGTCAAGGAGGAATCATCTGCAGGCGGCACGGTCCAAATACCCTTGTCATGTAAGAAACAAGGAAAATGCCGGAGTGCACCCTTTAACGTCTTGTCCGAGCGTAGACCATGGTAGTAAACAAATGCATTGAAAGCGACATCCTCTATGCTTATCTCCACGGTTGCCCGGCTCACTCTGGTAATGAACTTTGACTCCACCTTAGACTCCTTAGTGGTAGGATCCCTTTTCTTAACCCATAACTCCGTTTCCCAATAGGAATCCATCCATGGATGACTATACTCTGCACTACGATACTCCAACGTAGCTTCCCAGTCGTAGTAGTAGTTGTCCAAGGTTCTTGTCAACATGTCATGGAAGAAAGCATCAGCTTTAGGAACCATGATATGAAACTTCGTAGTCCACCCCATAACTACATTCTCCATTGGTGTATCACCAACTCTTGATTCCGCATCAGATAGCTCTTGATCACCATCTTCATACGACTCCTGGGGTTTAAAACGGGCAACGTTCTGTGCAGCTGACAGACGGGGATAAGGAGACATCTACAAGATTTAGACATAGATTAGATAGAATCAATGTATTTTCGCAATAGAATAAAGTAGAGGAAGCATAAAACTTCAGTAATTAACAAGGTGAAAAGAGGAAGCATGAATTAAGTGAAGTATGGATGCTATTAACGACCATTCTAACTAGGCTCACGTCCTACAGTCAACACGGCTCTGATACCAATCTTTCACACCCATTTTTAAGGACAAAAATAGGATGCATATAAGACTCATGTGCGCCCCAGGAAACAGTCGCACACATAAGTTGACAAATTACAAAGTATCATCACAGTGCTTATTACATAACGAATAAGTATTTAAGACATAGTCTTGAACGATAGATAATAATAACTAATAATAAATCTTCAGCGGAAACTCCACACAGGGACACGGTTGACTGGTTGACACCAAGACTAGTACTCATTCCGATAATCTTCCTCTATATCTTCATCTGTTATGGTGGAAATAGCAAGGGTGAGTCCATGTCGAACTCAACAAATATAACACAGGGTTCATGAGGCTCAAAAAGGCTAGACACTGTTTAACTGTGTTTAGCTTTTAATCATATATTAGCAATTGAGTAGCATCAAGATAAACCGCTTCCCATTAAAGAACCAATGATCAATTGTAATAATGATAACGAATAGCATTAACATGAGCATAATAATAACCAACAATAATTAAACATGATATAGCAATGGTGATCATCTATCTGTAAATGTTCCAAGGCCGCTCGTATCCGTGAGCACGGCTAGTATACCAGTTTTTAACTCTGCGCAGAGGTGTACACTTTCACTGTAAGTCATGATTTCCAAATGAGTGGGGAGATCAAGCCCAAACACCCGAGAACCATATAAAGCCACTCAAAAGTTCGTCTAACAAGTTAGGGCCATTAGATTCACTCGGCAGGCAGATGTAGAACCCCCCTTCCCTGTGGCACAACAACCGCAGCCTATACACACTAGGCCAGGGGCTCGCACTACACCCAAAGTGGCAAGCCATTCTTACGCCATTTAAGGTAACCACTAACAAGCTAGAAAAGGTCTCTTGAACAACTAAAGCCAGAGCCATATAGCCCTCACAGCTGTACTGTATATCCCGGATAATCACGTACAGATAAGTCCTTATGGAGAGAAACCAGAGCATCAAAATAATACACATGCTCTATCCCCCTTTTAACAGTAATAAAATCATCTTAAAGGTTGATTGCTTAATCCATTAATCAAATTACAAGATCATTGTTCTTGGTTTAAGCACTAGCAGTAGCTACCCATATGCATTCCCAAGGTTGACAAGGAATCAAGATAACAATCACTAAGTTATAATCTCTAAGGTTGTCAAGGTAAGCACATGCATATGTATGATAATTCAATGTATAGGTAGCAAGGATAGTCCTGTGTTATACTTGCCTTGATCAAAACTCTCCAAGTGATACTGCTGATTTGGTTCAAAGTAATACTCCGAATCGTCCAGATACTGCTCACCTTCTATATTCGATCATCAATCAACAACATACATGCATCCAATCAAACATACACGAAGCAAACAAAGAGATATAATTAGAACAGTACACCAACAGTAGCAAAACAGTAATAAAAGTTTATAAAACTCTTCTACACGTTTCTACGATCACACAGACGCAAAGATCACCAAATTCGGAGTTAAAACGTGAAAGTTATGTATTTTCTAAGATTTCCTATAGATAAATAAATACTTAATTATAACCTCGAAAAATAAATTATCAAAACTAACTGTACAACTACACTAACATGTAGAGCTCGCAAATACGAACCTAACGCAACTTGAACGGATCAATTCAGAGTTAAAACGAAGATTTTATGACCAAAACAATTCTAGTGGCAAAACTGTAAATACCTGAAAACGTATTTTTGACTTAACCGGAAGAGAATACGCTTTCAAAACACGAAAACGTACTTTCAGCAATACGCTATGGACGGCGGGTTTATTATTAAAAAGCTAAGGGGCTCTTTAAGAAGTTTACCCCGCGAAGGGGTAAGTTCTAATCTGGGCCCTTGATTTCAAATCGGACGGCTGTCATCGTCTCCGGCTTACAGAGATAGAGGGCGCGGCTTCCTTCCCCAACTCCGGCCGGTGGCCACCATGGCCGGCCACTCCACCTCGCCGGAGAACTCCGGATTCGCCTTTCTAGACCACAACTCGCCCCGCCACCAACACCAATCGGAAGAGAAGCTTCCCCCGAACTCGTCTACCTAGTTTAGGAAGACTACCATAGCACGGAAACGAGACGCAGCTAGGTTAGGGCGGCGGCGCCATTGCCGGCTCACTGGAGCTTCGCAAACATGCGATTCAAAGCACTACAACTCAAAAGAAAAGCATGGGGAGGTAGAGAAGGAGATGGCGAACTCACCAAAGCAAAGAAGAGGAGCTCAAACCAACCCGCAAGCTCCGACGACGAGCAACCGAAACCTCCAATTTCCCCCAATCCCAAGAGCTCAGTTTCACGTGGTTGGACTAGAGTTTTAGATGAAAAACGGAAACTAGAGGACCTAGGCGTCCTATTTATAGCTTCGATTTGCCGTGTTCGATTAGGAAATCCCGAGATTCTCGATGGATTCGGTTGGAGTCGACGTCGGTCTCCGGCTCGGCCACGATGAGAGGAAGAAGGCGACTGACAGCAGGGTCCCACCGGTCAGCGACAAAAGAACGAAGGAAAGGCGCAGCTGCTGGACATCGGGTGACTCGGCCGAGCTGGGCCGCTGCGGCGCGGTCCGGCCCACGCGGCAGGCGCGGGGAAAGCAGCCTCGACCCGATGGCCCAAGGAGAGAAGGAGGCCGAGCGATCGGGCTTCCAGGCCACTTTGCTCAGGTAAGTTGTTTTATTTTTTTTCTTCTTTCTTTTCTTTATTTGTTTGTTTTCAAACTATTTCAAACAAAAATTTTCTAAACCAAATCAAAATAAAATAAATCCACACCACAAAAGAAAACAAATGCAGCAGCATGAATGCATCACCAAATATATTTTTTTAAAATTTTAATTTGCCATTAATTGTTATCTAATTTATTCAAAATTCATTATCTCTAAAATTTGGAATTTTTGGCTATGATATCAGTAAGGTAAGATAGATATATTGGTGTATACACATCGTCGCTCACGGGGGCAATGGGGCCCCTATTATTTTAATAACTTGCCCATAATAACACGTGGTGGGATATAAAGACTAGACAGGGTTGTCACCACCTACTAGCTACCCCAAACAATTTGTGCGACAAGCAATATACAAAGGTAAGGTGTAGTCTAGACACCACATATACACTATATCTCGCTACTCTAACATTAGCCCACTAAGTTCCCTTAACGAAGCTAGAGCAATCTACCAAAGTAAAGCGGTGTACCAATGACAAAACGACTATATAACTACTTTACCAGAATTAGATATCAATTACTATAAAAGAATCTCAGATGTATTACTTATAAGATAAGAAGAGCACATCCACCGAGGTACACCTTGGAGAAGATTCCCAACGGACCAGGCCTTTCTCCAGAAGACTTCCCTTAGTCTCTCCCTATTTGCATACTACTAGAACAGAGGTTCGCCTAAGCTATTAGAGAGTAATTGCCTCCTTCGTGTCATGAATGAGACTGACGGGGTAGGGGTATTTATAGCAACTCTACATGGGCTCATAGATCCGTGTTCTCCAAATGGTGTCAAATGGATCAAACTGACCTTCAATCAACGAGGGGTGTGCTCTTGGTTCTTACAATTGCATAAATAGTCGTTTCAACATGTACTATGGTACTCAACATGTGGAGTTTGTTAACTGCAAAATTGTATATATGTGTAGCTTTGTTTTATAAAACAAAGAATCCTTATGATACAGAAAAATGATCCAGTCCAAATTATAAACATATTTAAATAATAACTTATGAAGTTTATCATCATGGATTTATTTATATAAACTAAAGTGAATTATCAATGCTATTGCTATGTGGTTTGTTAAGAGAATATTTTTCAATGTTTTATAAGCTATTAAAATAAGTATTTATCCTAATGTATACATGTTTGCCTGTTCTTTATGGTGAAGACAACATTATGCTTATTTTTAACTTAATGGTGGTATAGATATGTAATTTATTAATATATATATCATACTTTATGGATATTAATTATCTTTTGTCATAGCTTATATTAGTATTTTTATGTAGATTTGAGAGATATTTTAATTTATCATTGTATGACAACTAAGTGGATAATTTAGATACAAATTAAAACTGTGTTACTTTGTATATTTTTTATAATCGTATATATGGTTAATTTGAATGCAATTGTAGAGGTTATTTTGTAGCATTTTCAAAATGATATATACGGATAGTTCATAAAAAAATTGGATGTTATTTTAAATTATTTTTCATAATGATGGAGACATAGCCAAGTTAGATACAAAGTTTGGATGTTATTTTTAATTATCTTTTATAATGATATGGTAGGATAACTTAGATGCAAATTGAGGGGATTATTTTTAAGTGTCTTTGATAATGATAGAGGTGGATAATTTATATACAAATTTAGGAGGTTCTTTGATTATCTTTCATGATGATAGAGGTGGTTAATTTAAAGACAAAACCACGGAGTTACTTCATGTATTTTTGTAACAACAGAGGAGTGTAATTTTTTTAAAAAATAGAATAGATCCAATAATTATTTTTGACAAAGATGATTAGAGTTTTCAAAAGAGTTATTTAAATGCACCAGCAGTCCTCAAACTTATAAGCATGCGTTAAATAGGTCATGAACTTTGAAAATGCATTTTTAGACCCTTAAACTTGTCAAGTGGTGCACCACATGCCCATACCAGCCACGTGGTATCTTTTTGTTGGTGTGGCATGTTAGCATGACATGTATTTTTTATTTAAACCCTCACATTTATTTTTCTTGTAAAATAAAAAATAAACCCTTCCTTCACTTCCCCGTACACCGCCCTGTACCCCGCTGCAGCCGCGCCGTAGTACCACGCTGCTTGCTTCTTCCAGCTGCCACCGATGACGCTGCCGCCTCTCCATGACAGCCCGCCCTCACTGCCACTACGGGAGGTGCTGCCCCTCCTCTCGTAGTCGCCTACGCGCGCCGTCTCGCGGGCCCAGCCGCACCCGCACGTGGCGGCAACGGTGGCGCGTTGGACTCCGACTCTGACGATACGGGAGGTCGTCGGTAGCTCTGTGACCCATCGTCGTCATCTCCACGATCTCGGAGATGGACCAGCTGCTGGGGGTTCTCCATCCTGATGACAACCGGGGTGCCGCGGTAGGCGAGGATGTAGCCCTTTCCGGGCTATCTGGCAGGGCGACTGTGGTGGCGCCGATGCGAAGGATCTTCAACACGTGGAGGAGATGCTCCTACGCCCGTGGCGTCCGCCGCTATCTGACAGTAGGCACGACCACTCTGGGCTCCGCGACCACCGCTTATGCTCCGGCGCCTACCTCCTCGACCCAGACGACGACGATGGGGCTAGGGTCCTGCATCGGTCAAGCCCGGCAATGCTCCGTGACCCGGATGAGAGAGAAGTTTTTTTTTAACGAGAAAAATAATTGTGAGGGGTTAAATGAGAAATACATGCCATGCTAGCATGCCACTCAGCAAAAAATGACACATGGCTGGTATGGGCCTACAGTGCACCACTAGACAAGTTTAAGCGTTCAGAAATGCATTTTCAAAGTTCATGGAACTATATGACATAAGCTTACAAGTTCGAGAACCTATATGACACAAGATAAATATATTTAATTAAGTATATATAGAAAATATTAGCATTTATGATAAATAATTGGTATCACTAGATGATTCATTTAATATACTTTTCTAACAAACTTATCTAGAGATACAAGTATTGTTAATATTTTTTACAAATTTAATTAAAATTAAGAAAGTTTTACCGGTACAAACCACTTGTAGCAACACCCTTTTTGAAATGGGTGGAGTAGCTCCATTGTTGTTGTGTGGTTGCGTCTTGTTGGAGGTGCTTAACTCATATTTCTACCGCCAACATTTAAACAAAATAAACAAATATGAATGCCAAAACTTAGAATTATGGATTATAACTCACATTTTTCATGAGTTTTGGTATATATATGTTTTGCAGGGCAACACATGAAAACACACCAAAATACGCAACCGAAAAGGCGCATTCAAGCAAAAGCCCATCCATCAGAAGAATCAAAGGGCAAACACCAGCATAGACGTGGCCGAAGCCTAGTTTTGGGGGGTCCTTAACTCATATAATTTGACCGCCAAATTAATCTAAAATGATAATATTCTATGCTATATCAGCGCAAAATATTATTTTATCTAACAAGTTCCACGAGTTTTGATGTGCTGAGTTGTTTTGCAGGATATGACAAAAATATACATCAAAGGATATTATATAGAATATTTAGGGGTTAAGCAAACATCGGATAGGAAAAGGGATTTAAATACATTTATAATCTACTTTATATATATATATATATATATATATATATATATATATATATATATATATATATATATATATATATATATATATATATATATACACACACACACACACTTTAGCAAAGGCACAAATCATCATTTTCCAAAGCCGAAGCAACCTGTAGCATTGTTGCTGCTCGGCCAGCAGCAAATGCACCAGCACCACCATGCCATGCAAAAGCTGCATGAGGCAGCTGGGCCCCACAAGCCTCTCATACAGCTAGCAGCAAGTTGCTTGGGCCCTGTCCAAGCTGCACGCAAGGATCAGCAGCCAGCAGGGTTGGCAGGGCGGCAGGGCCTGCCGGCCAAGGCAATAGCATGCAGGCGCAGGGCGCGCAGCTGAACCTTGCACCCATATGACATATGAGAGACGTCCATGCGAGCAGGTGCAGGCAGCACAGTTGTTTCCCCGAAGCCAGCAAAGCTACAGGCGCGTATGCCATTCAGGTCTTGTTTAGTTTCAGGTGTAAAGTTTTGGATGTCATATGGGTGTCTATGGGGGTGTTCAGATACTAATAAAAAAACAAATTACAGAATCAATCAATAAACCGCGAGACAAATTTATTAAGTCTAATTAATCCGTCATTAGCACATGTGTTACTGTAGCACTTTATTGTTAAATCATAGACTAATTAGGCTTAAAAGATTCATCTCGCAAATTACACGTAATCTGTGTAATTAGTTATATTTTTATTCTATATTTAATATTCTATGTATATCTAAACATCCGATATGATAGGGTATAAAGTTTTAAGATGGGAACTAAACTAGCTCTTAGAGGCGGGGGAGGCCAGGCCCAGCTGGCCCACAGGCCGGGCGGCAGTACAAGCCACAAAGCAGCGGCGCACCAGCAGGTCAAGGCGGTTTGGATTAGTACCATATCGACCACCAACGAATGGTTCTCACCTGTAGCATCCTATGGGTGTGGTCACTTCGCGAAAAGTAGGTGAAAAGTTACTGTAGCATCTTTCGTTGTTATTTGACAAAATTTGTCCAATCATGGACTAACTAGGCTCAAAAGATTCGTCCCGATATTTATAGACAAACTATGTAATTAGTTATCTTTTTTACCTACATTTAATGCTCCATACATGCGTCGAAAGATTTGATGTGGGTGGAAGAGGAAATATTTTGGGTTGGGATGGAAAGTGAACAAGGCCTATAAATAAAAGGGTATAAGCTTAGTTGTAATACACACCACAAGAAAGAGCTCCACTCTATTTTTTAATTTGTAGAATTATATTAGTCTTGTTGGGAGGTAGGGAGCGTGTTCGGGTTCCGGAGGAGTCCTCAGAGGCCTATTATGCCTTGTGTCTTTTCTTTGTAAGACTCAAATATTTTACATATTTACCTTCTTTAATAATTACTTGAATTGTTTATCATGGTTATCTAGCTTATACCTTAGTTGGTTAGCTAAGCGTGGTTAGTATAGTGGTTTTACACCTTAGCATGGGATCTCCGCCGCATCGGGTGCTCTAGTTATAGATCGTGACTAGAGTAGTAATCGGTAGGCTAGACATGGTGTCTAGTCTTAGGTTACTTGAGATGGCACCCAATCCTATGGATAGTTGTGGTAGCTCCAGGTGGTGACAGCCCTAACGGTCGATATATTCCACCATGTTCGGGTTGGTGCTTGCAGGACTGTAGTCCGAGCTTCCTAGCCCCCTTCTCATCTCTGTCCATGGCTAGTGTTCTGATGTCCCGAAGTGTTATGGTGTGATCGCTATGTCTAACCTTTGCTTAATCATCCCTCTGGTCTACTCTAGAATGGAACCGTAAGTAATAAAGAAGTCTATAGGAGCTTGAACTCACCCATTGTCCTTCCAACATAACTTGTCTACTGTTATATCTTATCATGAAGCTCTCCTGTGTGTGTCACTTATCAATCACTCTTATCTTTTATGGCTTACCCCCCATATTAGTCTAGTCGGTATACTAATTAGTAGATACATGATGGTTAACTATCAATATTTTTAACCATTGCTTCCCTAAGGATAAATACGATACCCAAGAATACTCCTAGGTGAAAGCTACAACGGTATCCGTGCACTTGCGGATTTATCTGTTTGTGTTAACAAATATCAAAAAGCTTTCTGGCACCGTTGCTAGGGATTATAATCCAGGTAGTGACGCTAAGAAATGCCAACACCCAGCCAGAAGCCCGCTCAGCAAGGGCGGTGGCCAAGCGTGCAGCCCAGGTTGCGGCCGCACCGCTGCTAGCACAGCTGTTGATGGTAGATAAGTATTATTTTTTAACCATCAACATAACATGAAAAAGGACTAAATAATAATTACCACTTAGATATAGGGGGTTTACTGATAAAATTTCACGAGTTTTGGTGAATGTCTGTTTCTACAAGGGGTCAGCTGAAAAGAACCAAGGAAGGCCCACATGTTAGGTTTACATAGAGACAACAGGGCCACGCATAACTTTTCTATAATATGGAAGATATGAGAAGATCCTAGAAACAAACCAAAGGCGAAACGGGCCCGAAAGCCGGGCGGGCGCCCTACCCAGGTGGCCAATCAGGCTCCACCTCCTAGATCATGCCTCGACCACCTTTGAGGATCAATAATAATCGTAGATCAAGGTCGGTTTGATCCGAGGGCTATGGTGCTTCCTAGAGGGCTATATAAGCAAGGCCCCTAGCCCCTGGAGGAGACATCGCTTGAAACCCTAATTCATTATTTCCTATGAGGATCAGCAAGGAGGGGTCCCTTGAATGGATATCTCTCTTAGGGCACATATAAGAGAGATTAGATTTGTAGTCTCCATGTGAGATTAGAGTTCTTCTTCTAGATTAAGAGAGTTAGAGTGGAGGGAGAGTTGGAGGAAGCCCAACATGTCAGTGTCTCCTCTCTGGCTTGTATCTGCGGGATCAAGTCTCCTAACCCCGAGGCTTGGTTCTAGGATTCTTCAGTAATTAAACTTCCAATACTAAGTAAGTACATTGTTATTATTGTTCTATGGTTTACAAGTTTACTTTATTCTCTTCCATGGTAGAGGGTAGGGTAATCGTTTGTAGCGTAAGCGTGGTGCTTAGGCTGGAGATACTCATAGATATTCCCTGTTTGGTCAGATCGGTGTGTAGTATCGTGGAAAGTGACAGTCCCATTGTTACGTTTGGAGTCTCCTCCCGTTAGAAGGATTGATAGGATTAAGTGCCCTGGTTAAGCATCCTCTGTGGTGTCTCTTTTCCATCGGTATGTCCCCATAGACCAATAGTTTCATAGCTTACCATAGGTTGGAACTAGACTATCGTCGTAATCTTCTCTAATCGCTTATATCTTCGCTACCTTGTAGTGCGGCCTAGGGGTTGAGTATAGATTTAGGTTAGTCATCGCACGCTTTCTCCTTGCGGATAAACAAATACGATACTCTGGAAATATCTCCTAGGTAAAATGCTCACCGATATCCATACACTTGCATATCCTTTTCTGTGTGCATTAACAAATATCAACAAGCATTTCTGGCGCCGTTGTCGGGGAGAAAGACGTCAGCTGAGTTAACCTCAAGTCTTGTTTAACCTTGTATTATACTTTTATCTTTTTCTCTTTTCCTTTTGCCTTTTCTTTTCTATCCTTATGGATAACCCATGAACCAAAGCTTAGAGCCACCAGAACCCAAGATTCTCACATCTAGCTATGAGCTACACCCATGTTTGGTTGCAATAGGTCAAAACCAACCCTTTCCTACAACCAATGTCCTATCTTCTAATCAAGAAGATAATGAACCAAAGGTCCTATGTTCTAATCAAGGAGATAATGAACTTTTGGCCTAGCCTTACAAGACCATGTTCTTCTTCAATATTTTTATACGGGTCTTGATAATATCGCCTTTGGAGGAGTTTTCCTTTCTTTATCCATTAGTGGAGCGAGGTTTGTCCTTATTAGTAGACACATTATTACTAGCCTTCATGATAAACTCCTAGAGGAAAAGAAGGAATCATCCCCCAAAATAGAAGAGGAAGTTTTCATAACCACATTACAAATTTTCTAATCCCACGATTTGGCTATCCATCCTAAACCAGTTGTACTCCAAAATCATTTGAGAGAAGAAGTAATTCTACCCTTCGAAATCTTTTTCAATGATTTTGGGAGGAGCATAAACTTCTCGCTTCATAAGAGACCTTTTAGTACATATAGTTTGAATCTTTTCAAGAAGGGATCTCTTTGGAAGCTTTTCAAATTCAATCCCTTTGAAGGATATTTAGAAAGACTCAAGGATGGGATGTCAAGTGATGCCATAGACGGAGAGCAAAGCCATCTAGAATCCACTCCTATCTTCTCCCTTTCTATGCCCACATTAGATATAAAATTCGAACCCATCTTTAAACCTATCCTTGATCCCTATGAATCTTCCTATGCTCTTTCTCCTGAGCGATCCTAGAAATCCACCGAGACATCTAAAGTATAGGATTCATCAAGACCATAAATAGGATCGAGAAGAGCAACATCAATGGTAAAAGAGCATTAAAAACCTATGTACTATTTCCATTGAATGTGTAGGCGAGTCCTTATATGAGACCTACTCGAGAGGCAATACAAGGGAAATTTTGGACATTTATGCCGAATCACCCTTGGAAGTTGAAAATGATGGAGACTTCAATGAACAAGGAAGCTACTTTATAAAAACCCTATCAAGTTCTTGCTCGTATAAGAAATCTCCTGATTCACTTAGTCTCTCTAACATTGCCCCACACAAGATCTTCAATCCTTTTATGCTCCTTTGTTCCTAAATATTTTAAAAGGGTGGTTGTAGACACATATGTTTATCATAAACATTACAAATCTCGTTGTGTTGAATCTTGAGATTAGTACACATAAACTAGTGCTAGAGGAGAAACCACTTTGTCAATTCATATCTTGAAGGTTTCCCAAGGACAAGCTTAGTGTCCTAAAACAATCACTGTTCAGACCATGACATGAGTATTCACCTTTCTGCTGCGCTGCCCTTGTGAAATGAGCATAGAGTTATAATTGTAAAAATATTCCTTTGGGTATTCTTGTCACTAACCATTCCATGTTAGAGCAGAAAGATTGAAGGAACAACAAATGCAAGGTATGTCCAACCAATCATTATACAACATTGAATTACATTCATCCAATCTTATTTTTTTTGTAAAATTCAAGCTTGGGGGATAGACTTCCATAAATACATTTCTTGCCATGTTGCTACATTATCATGGTTGTCCCTACCTCTAAGACATGCTCAATTTGCTAAACAACAATCATGCTCTTTCATCACTGTTTGAGTAAATCTCTATAATGCTTTCATGCTACCCTTGTCTACCCTAGTAAGTGTTAGTTTAGAAGTAGTGTACATGCTTCTATTGGCTTTTAAATTAAGCATGGTGCTTAGGTTAAATAGCCTTCCTTAATTTGATTAGACATGGAGTTTAGTTTGGTTATTGAACTAGAAATTGTTAGTAAAGACAATGGTATATTTTGTTAGACTAACCCCTACAGAGAAACTCCAAAATTCAAAATGGGAAAGTCCTAAGATGAACTCATACTGAAGATGAAGAGAGAAAGAATAATCTTACACAGAGGAAACACAACTCATTCATAGCCAAAGATAAAGATGAAGAGTGCCATAAAGCATGATCCACAATCAAAGCACTCCATGGAAGCGGGTGAACAAATCTCCATCATGCCACTTGAAGACAAAGACCATTGTGGAGGATTTCGAGTTGCAGTTGCATTCTCTTATCAATTATTAATCATTGGAAATCAAGAAAGATTGACAAGAGGAGAGCATGAAACTTTCTGCACCCTCACTAGATTAAGAAGCTGATGTATGAGGAAGGAAGGCCAACTCCTTTAGATGATCCAACCATGACCTTCCTCCTATCATGCTCTTATCGCTCTATACGCTGGTTTGCAATCTCTCAATTAACTATTTCTTTATTTCTATAAGTTTGAATTATTTTATAATGCCTATATATGATAATCAAATATAAGATAAAATCAATCCTCTAGAAAAGAAGTAATAGTGAATGTTTATGTGCTAGTATGTTCAAATAAATTCTTCTATAGCATAGAAACTGACCCTTAGCTTTGTGACAACAATGCCCCTATCATTACTTGTATACTCCTTCGGGTATGTGTGTCCACTAATGATTCACAAGAATAAAACAATAAGAAGAGCTAATGGTCCAAGCACAAATTGAAGAGAGAATGAACACATGACATTACTAAATGTAAGAAAGAAGGAGTGCAACAGAGAAGACATTGGTGCATGAACAAAAGAACAAGAATGACCAATGAAGGAAAGCTTCCACAAGGTGTTATAGTGTCAGCACGCTCCAACATTAAAGGTAACATCCTAAGGTTAGTGATCATCACATTAAAATCCTTTCCTTGATGCTGGTATACACATAAATAGAGAACCAACCATGTTTGAGTTACAACCTCATTTGACCCAACCTAATTAACTCAACATGCTTAGTTCTCTAATCTTTGTTCCTATCACCACTTTCTTGATCTTATAATCTTAACTCAATGATCTGAAATGATTGCATGTCTTTTCTTTGAAAGTTGATAGTCATAATCATGAAATCATTACACAATATGTATAGATAGACTATCCTTCCATAAGGTTAAGAAATTTGATCTGCCCAATTGATTTAATGCTACATTCATGCTCATTGTTTGATCCTATCACCCATGTCAAGTTCAAGCAAAACACATAAACATCAACTTTATCTTGCTCAATATGCCTAAGGTTAGAGAAGAATAAACTTTTGGTTCTATTGGTGTTTTTCCACCAACAGAGCACATGCACTTGATCTTTGCCTTGTCTCTATGAGCAGGACCCATTTTGAACACAACAGTAGAGGAGCTTGTCAACTCCCCAAGAATCCTACAAATGAAGATCCTGGACCTACAAACATGTACAATGAGCAAGATGCTGCCAATTTTCACAACTAGTACTTCACTTCAAACTGCTGGAAGAGCAAGGAACATGGGTGACACCATCTCAAGAGGTGCAAGCTATCAAGGTCTCTACTATGGGACTAGATGGTGCACCTACAGAATGAACATGGTAAGAGGTCCTGTTCAGGGGACCTAAAAACACTGAACCCTTGCCGAAAGGTAAAATCGGTAGTTATCCATATTTATCCTTTTTTAGCATTGCATTAGTTTCCCTTTTCACATAGTTACTTCCCAGTAGTTGCATAATCATTCTCCTTTTTGCATGTTTACTTTTCTGCATTAGCATTGCATTAGAAAATAAAATAAATATATGTTTGCTTTGCTGCATCATAAATTATAAGTCTCATGTGAATAATTTTGTGGCATGGACCTATAGGAATATTCACTGTGGTGGTATAAAATAAAAATAAATATGCATTTATCTTGTTAGACTTTCTCTGCATTATAAAAATATAAAAAATATTTGATAGAAATCCTGTTGAAACTCTGCTTAAAAGAATCAAGAACAATCTTAAAAACTCTAGACAATTAAGGCTTGAGTGGCCAACCACTAACGCTTAATCTATTCCACAAGTTTTGTTATCTATTTGAGTTCCATAGGATTTAAAGGACCAAGAAGAGCCAACAAGCAAGTGGATGTTCTATCCACTGGTGGAGCACTGTCTCAACAATCATCAACATCAATTAATCCTCCACTAGAAGAGGAAGAACATCCCCGTTGCTAGTTTGCTACTTCATAAGATTGAATGACTACGTCAACATCCAGCTTGGGGGAAAGCACCCCCATGTATCCAGCTAAGTATTTTCTTCTCTCAGTTTTACCTTATTCTTTATAAGTTTTCTTATTTAGTAATAATAATGTTCTAAAATAATAGAAATAAAATAAAAAGGGTGTGTCTAGTTTGCTTGTCTTTGTTCTTAAAGAAGTTGTTAATAAAAGAAGAATCTCGAATAATCTCTTGCATGGAAATGATGAATAGTTTCTCTGCCGTAATTCCTTTCAAGTACCTAGTTTTCAACCTCGAACTCTCCTGAGTTTTAGACACAACTGTTTTGATCTAAGATTTGCTCGGAACCTAAAACTCGTGGGTAGTGAATGCTTGATCTAAGTCTAGGTAGTTTGCGGATATGATATGGGAAGGTTTTGAGCTGCTGTTTATCATGCTCCTAGAAATACTAGAGTTCTGGAGAATTTATCTTTGAAAATTAAAAATCCTACATGATGAGTTCCTGTATGACGAGAGTTTAATTCCTACCACAGCCATATATACATGCTTACTAGATTAGGAAAGACTTTCACTTGTTAGCTTAGCTGCTTGTAAACATTGAGTGTGGTCAGTCTGTGTTGACCCTAGGGGATTAGTCATGCGGTTAAAATCAAGATTCATGTGCACTCCACCTACTTATGCTGCTTCTACCCTAGAGGTATGCATTTAAATATTTTCCATTAGACACAACCCAACAAGTTGTTCTGCTCCTATACTGGGAGTGAACAAAACCCTTCATCCATTGCTAGCCCCTTTTGTTATAAGCTCCAATATTTTTGTTGCTATCTCTTATCTATGTTTCCAAAAAGATACTTGGGAATTATTCCATCGTATTCAGTTCCTTTAAAAAAAGAAAAAAAGAGAAAAAAGAGTGAGAAAGAAAAATAAAGAGAGAATAAAAGGACAAGGGTCCTAATTATGAGAGATTTTTTAGCAACCCAAGTTCTTAGCAAGTTCTTCAAAGTTTAAGAGAGGTATAAATTTCTTTCAAGGAGTAAAAGTAGAAATAGATATTCACTATTTTTTCCTCTACCCCTTCATTTTTACTTACATCCACCATCATTACCACTATATACATATCCACTCAGCCCATATTTAGGATCACACACATGCAAATCTTGATTTGACTGTATGGCCGGACTTGTCCCTCTGGATCCATGTGTCTAACTATGCAATAAATGTTTGCAAGTATGGATTCCTTGTCTCCCACCTATGAGCTCCAGATAGACCTATTAGAAGTAGGGTGAGAGAGAAGGTATAATGTTACTATGCCTTATGCCAAAAATACCACATATTTTGAGAGAAGAGAGAAGGCATACATCATAAATGCCTTGGTGAGGATCCAGAAATACCATAAAGGAGAGACATGAAAGGGTCATACACAGGAATCTCTAAGTTTTATTTGAGAACCCTGCAAAACTCTGGAATAATGGTTGATCAAAGTGCTTGAGACATAGCGCTTGACTTGACCGATCTATCTTTCAACTGCTCAAGACCCAAGTGATGGCTACAAGCCCCATGGTAAAAGGTAATATGTGTAAGTTTGAAGTCAGGATAGTTTGTTCTAAT